>APFE030267514.1:8940-15803 GCA_000404065.3 Pinus taeda | reverse complement strand
GGGTGGACTCCTAGGTGGCCTCGGTGCCTGGCTTGGAGGGTTAGGGGGCATTTCTAAGAGAGGTTGTGGGCTCGGTTGGTCTTGTTGTTTTATTTCCTTCCGTTTCCTTTGCATTGAGGCTGCCGCAGGCGATCATGCGATCGAGGTCCATCGTTGCTGCTGTCCGGGTGGACTCCTAGGTGGCCTCCGTGCGGGGAGGGAGGGTTGGGAGCATGTGTTCTTTCAATTGTGTATGCTTTCATGGTCCAATGGGGAGGAGGCTTGCTATGTCGATGGTGGGGGCTATCTGGAAGAAGGATTTCGAGGTGGAACGCTTCGACTTCCCTCCTTTGCGTGGAGGTGGCCTTAGGGGAAAGTTATTCATCGTCCGGTCGGTAAAAGCTGTTTGGAAAATCTCCTAGGTTTCCTTTACGTAGGGTGCGTGGGGTGCGGAGCTGCTTTGATCCCTCCTCTGTTTGGATATGTTCTTGTATTGTGTAGCGAGCCTCCAGGTTTGCATTTTTTTCCTTCCTTTGCCTTCGCATCGTGGTTGCCGCAGGCGGTCGAGTGATCGAGGTCCATCGTTGCTGCTGTCCGGGTGGACTCCTAGGTGGCCCCGGTGCGTGGCTTGGAGGGTTAGGGGGGCATTTCTAAGAGAGGTTGTGGGCTCGGTTGGTCTTGTTGTTTTATTTCCTTCCGTTTCCTTTGCATTGAGGCTGCCGCAGGCGATCATGCGATCGAGGTCCATCGTTGCTGCTGTCCGGGTGGACTCCTAGGTGGCCTCCGTGCGGGGAGGGGAGGGTTGGGGGCATGTGTTGTTTCAATTGTGTATGCGCTCGTGGTCCAATGGGGAGGAGGATTGCTACGTCGATGGTGGGGGCTATCTGGAAGAAGGATTTCGAGGTGGAACGCTTCGACCTCCCTCCTTTGCGTGGAGGTGGCCGTAGGGGAAAGTTATTCATCGTCCGGTCGGTAAAGCTGTTGGAAATCTCCTAGGTTGCCTTTACGTAGGGTGAGTGGGGTGCGGAGCTGCCTGATCCCTCCTCTTGTCTGGATATGTTCTTGTATTGTGTAGCGAGCCTCCAGGGTTGCATTTATTTCCTTCCTTTGCCTTCGCATCGTGGTTGCCGCAGGCGGTCGAGTGATCGAGGTCCATCGTTGCTGCTGTCCGGGTGGACTCCTAGGTGGCCCTGGTGCGTGGCTTGGAGGGTTAGGGGGAATTTCTAAGAGAGGTTGGTCTTGTTGTTTTATTTCCTTCCGTTTCCTTTGCATTGAGGCTACCGCAGGCGATCATGCGATCGAGGTCCATCATTGCTGCTGTCCGGGTGGACCCCTAAGTGGCCTCTGTACAGGGAGGGGAGGGTTGGGGGCATGTGTTCTTTCAATTGTGTATGCGCTCGTGGTCCAATGGGGAGGAGGCTTGCTACGTCGATGGTGGGGGCTATCTGGAAGAAGAATTTCGAGGTGGAATGCTTTGACCTCCCTCCTTTGCGTGGAGGGGGCCGTAGGGGAAAGTTATTCATCGTCCGGTCGGTAAAGCTGTTGGAAATCTCCTAGGTTGCCTTTATGTAGGGTGCATGGGGTGCGGAGCTGCCCGATCCCTCCTCTTGTTTGGATATGTTCTTGTATTGTGTAGCAAGCCTCCAGATTTGCATTTATTTCCTTCCTTTGCCTTCGCATCGTGGTTGCCGCAGGCGATTGAGTGATCGAGGTCCACCGTTGCTGCTGTCCGGGTGGACTCCTAGGTGGCCTCGGTGTGTGGCTTGGAGGGTCAGGGGGAATTTCTAAGAGAGGTTGTGGGCTCGGTTGGTCTTGTTGTTTTATTTCCTTCCGTTTCCTTTGCGTTGAAGCTACCGCAGGCGATCATGCGATCGAGGTCCATCGTTGCTGCTGTCCGGGTGGACTCCTAGGTGGCCTCCGTGAGGGGAGGGGAGGGTTGGGGGCATGTGTTCTTTCAATTGTGTATGCGCTCGTGGTCCAATGGAGAGGAGGCTTGCTACATCAATGCTGGGGGCTATCTGGAAGAAGGATTTTGAGGTGGAACGCTTTGACCTCCCTCCTTTGCATTGAGGTGGCCGTAGGGGAAAGTTATTCATCGTCCGGTCGGTAAAGCTGTTGGAAATCTCCTAGGTTGCCTTTACGTAGGGTGCGTGGGGTGCAGAGCTGCCCGATCCCTCCTCTTATTTGGATATGTTCTTGTATTGTGTAGTGAGCCTCCAGATTTGCATTTATTTCCTTCCTTTGTCTTCGCATCGTGGTTGCCACAGGCGGTCGAGTGATCGAGGTCCACCGTTGCTGCTGTCAGAGTGGGCTCCTAGGTGGCCTCGGTGCGTGGTCTGGAGGGTCAGGGGGCATTTCTAAGAGAGGTTGTGGGCTCGGTTGGTCTTGTTTTGTTTCCTTCCGTTTCCTTTGCATTGAGGCTGCCGCAGGCGATCATGCGATCGAGGTCCACCGTTGCTGCTGTCCGGGTGGACTCCTAGGTGGCCTCTCTACGCGTCGCGGAGGCTTTTGGAGGCATTCATTTCTAGGGGGAGTGGGTGTGTGATCCCTCGTTTTCTTGTCAGTCGGGGGCTCGGTTGCAAACTCCGGAGTGGCCTTGGTGCGTTGTGGCTCGGCAGGTCTACCCATTTGTTTGCCATGTCCTGGGCATGTTGCGTGTGCTTCCTTCTTGGGATGCAAGAGGTGCAAGGTATAAAAGTTTTACATGATATTTCGACATTTCTCTGAATCGATGGGTGTTCAGGTTGGCTCTTGGTAAGAGAGCGCCCGGAATGCCCTTTGAAGTGGGAGGGTGCTACCTGGATGATCCTGTCAGTAGTCATATTCTTGTCTCAAAGATTAAGCCATGCATGTCTAAGTATGAACTAATTCAGACTGTGAAACTGCGGATGGCTCATTAAATCAGTTATAGTTTTTTTGATGGTACCATACTACTCGGATAACCGTAGTAATTCTAGAGCTAATACATGCACCAAGTCCCGACTCTTTGGAAGGGATGCATTTTTTAGATAAAAGGCCAACGCGGGCTTGCTCGCTTCTCCAGTGAATCATGATAACTCGACGGATCGCACAGCCCTTGTGCTGGCGATGCTTCATTCAAATTTCTACCCTATCAACTTTCGATGGTAGGATAGAGGCCTACCATGGTGGTGACGGGTGACGAAGAATTAGGGTTCGATTTCGAAGAGGGAGCCTGAGAAACGGCTACCACATCTAAGGAAGGCAGCAGGCACGCAAATTACCCAATCCTAACATGGGGAGGTAGTGACAATAAATAACAATACTGGGCTCATCGAGTCTGGTAATTGGAATGAGTACAATTTAAATCCCTTAATGATGATCCATTGGAGGGAAAGTCTGGTGCCAGCAGCCACGGTAATTCCAGCTCCAATAGCGTATATTTAAGTTGTTGCAGTTAAAAAGCTCGTAGTTGGATCTTGGGTTGTAAAGGTTGGTCCGCCTACTCGGTGTGCACCTGCCCTTGTGTCCCTTTTGTCGGCGGTGTGCTCCTAACCTTAATTGGCTGGGTCGCGGCTCCGACACTATTACTTTGAAAAAATTAGAGTGCTCAAAGCAAGCTTATGCTCTGAATACATTAGCATGGAATAATGTGATAGGATTCTGGTCCTATTGTGTTGGCCTTCGGGACCGGAGTAATGATTAATAGGGATTGTCGGGGGCATTCGTATTTCATTGTCAGAGGTGAAATTCTTGGATTTATGAAAGACAGACCACTGCGAAAGCATTTGCCAAGGATTTTTTCATTAATCAAGAATGAAAGTTGGGGGCTCGAAGACGATCAGATACCGTCCTAGTCTCAACCATAAACGATGCCGACCAGGGATTGGCAGATGTTGCTCTAAGGACTCCGCCAGCACCTTCTGAGAAATCAGAGTGCTTGGGTTCCGGGGGGAGTATGGTCGCAAGGCTGAAACTTAAAGGAATTGACGGAAGGGCACCACCAGGAGTGGAGCCTGCGGCTTAATTTGACTCAACACGGGGAAACTTACCAGGTCTAGACATAGTAAGGATTGACAGATTGAGAGCTCTTTCTTGATTCTATGGGTGGTGGTGCATGGCCATTCTTAGTTGGTGGAGCGATTTGTCTGGTTAATTCTGATAATGAATGAGACCTCAACCTGCTAACTAGCTACGCGGAGGTTCCCCTTCGCGGCCAGCTTCTTAGAGGGACTATGGCCGTTTAGGCCATGGAAGTTTGAGGCAATAACAGGTCTGTGATGCCCTTAGATGTTTTGGGCCGCACGTGCGCTACACTGATGCAGCCAATGAGCTTTTCTTCCTGGTTCGAGAGGATCGGGAAATCTTCTCAAATTGCATCGTGATGGGGATAGACCATTGCAATTATTGGTCTTCAACGAGGAATTCCTAGTAAGCGTGTGTTATCAACTCGTGTTGACTACGTCCCTACCCTTTGTACACACCGCCCGTCACTCCTCCCGATTGAATGATCCGGTGAAGTGTTCAGATTGCGTCGACGATGGTGGTTCGCCGCCGTCGACGTCGTGAGAATTTCATTGAACCTTATCATTTAGAGGAAGGAGAAGTCGTAACAAGGTTATCGTAGGTGAACCTGCGGTAGGATCATTGATAGCAGGGGTTTTCTTTTTTGGTTCGGGTTGGTTGGGTTTCGATTGCAATGTTGTGGGACTGCGTGTTGTATGTCTAGGGGAGCGGGTTTGGTGTTTGGCGGGAACATTGTTGGTTGCTTATCTTGAGGTAACGCTTGTTTTTTCGTGTGTGCTTGCAAGCCATGCTTGTGCTTGTCCCACCCATCCTTTGTTTTTCTTTCCCCCAATGTGTTTCTGCGGGGGGTTCGGAAGCTTGTTTCTTGGAAGCCCTTCCGACAACCTATTCGGGCGGGCATGGTTGCTGCGGTTGAGGTGCTCGGGAAATACGATGGATAAAAAATTCAGACTCATTCGTAGCGGCGGTGCTCGGTCTTTTGTTCGTCGGAAGGAATGGGCCAAGGGTGCGGGCTTCCATAGTTGGTTCTCTCGAAAAGGCGGCGGTGGTTGATGTGTTGCTTCGATGAGCTTTTTCGCTGGTGGTTGGGTTGAGGGAGTGGTTGCGCGTGCGCTTGGTAGCTCAAACCTTCTGTGAGGGGAAATTTTCGGGGTGGGGCCAGTGGGGGATGGATGAAGAGCGATTCATCACGTTGGGTTGAACACCCTAGTCCCTCCCGACCGTGCCTCGACAATGCCCTCGCGAAAGGGTTGGGTGTCCAGGTAATGAAAAACCCCTCCCTCAGTCTGAGCTTCATCGGGATCGCAATTTTCCTAGCTAGTGGGCAAGAGGGTGGCAATCTTATCTCGTGCCTTTTCCGTCGAGGGAATTCCTCTTCCTCTCGTGAGCCAATCCCCTTCTAAGGGAAAAAGAAGTAGCGGGTTGTGTCTTTGTTCCTCCCTTTGGATTGTGGGTTTTTTGTGGGACTTGGTCTTTTATTTCTTTGTTTCGTGGTGTGCGCTTTGTGGGAGTCCCTCCCTTTTAGTGGCCTTGCACCGTCGATGTATTTGTGGCCCGCGGCTTTTTACGGCGTTGAGTGTCCGCCCGTGGCAACTCTTTGGAGTTTGATTCTTGACCCCTGTTGACTTTCTCGCTGGAAAGGTTGTTGGGTGTTTTGTACACGAAGGGGTGCAACAGTGAGGTGGGTTTGTTATTAGTAGTCTATTTTTCGTTTGAAGCCTTGTGCCGGGTTGGGGGGTTGTTTACCTTTAAGTGACGTGCTCCGGTTGCGATTTATTTGCTTGGTTGTGGTTTATTTTCTTGGTTGTTTGATTGTTGTTTGTTATGTTGTGAAGCTAGAAAGGGTGCTGTGTCGTACATGTAGGTGGGAGGGTGTGAAGAGGTGGGATGCTTTTCGATTGGGTGCCTTGTTCGATCTCTTTCTGGTTAGCGGACATCAACTCAGCGTGCTGTTGGGATTCCCTCTTTTCTTGGGATCTTTGTTTCTTTGGTGTTGTTTTCTTCCCTTCTTCCTTTTTCCCCTAAGCTTCGTGGAGGAGAGGTGGAATTGTTGTGGATTGGAGTTTGGGAAGGACGAAAAGCAGTGCGTGTTCCCTGGGTGGCCACCCTAGTCCTTCTCGATCGCCGTCCCCTGCAGTTGCCCCCTTTTTGCGAAGGCGCGGGGTTTGGGATGCTTGTTCTTTGTTTGAGCCTCCCCTTGTGAGCCGGTAGCCACGTTTGATATCTCTTGCCTTCGTGTTGTTTTCTTCCCTTCTTGCTTTTGGCCCCTAGCTTTACGGAGAAAAGGTGGGATTGTTATGGATTGGTGTTCAGGAAGGACGAAACGCAGTGCGAGTTCACGGGTGGCCACCCTAGTCCTTATTGATCATCGTCCCCTGTAGTTCCCCCCTTTTTGCGAAGGCACGGGGTTGGGGAAGCTTTTTCTCTGTTTGAGCCCTCCCCTTGTGTGCCGAGAAGACACGTTTGATATCTCTCTTTCTTTCATGTTGTTTACTTCCCTTCTTCCTTTTGGCCCCTAGCTTTACGAAGAAAAGGTGGGATTGTTGTGGATTGGTGTTGGGGAAGGACGAAACATAGTGCGAGTTCCCGGGGTGGCCACCCTAGTCCTTCTCGATCGCCGTCCCCTGTAGTTCCCCCCTTTCTTGCACAGGCACGGGGTTGGGGAAGCTTGTTCTCTGTTTGAAGCCTCCCCTTGTGATCCAGTAACCACGGTTGATGTCCCTTTCTTTCATGTTGTTTTCTTCCCTTCTTCCTTCTGGCCCCTAGCTTTACGAAGAAAAGGTGGCATTGTTGTGGATTGGTGTTCGGGAAGGACGAAACGCAGTGCGAGCTCCCAGGGTGGCCACCCTAGTCCTCCTCGATCGCCGTCCCCTTCAATTCCCCCCCTTTTTGTGAAGGCA
>APFE030267514.1:1440-3940 GCA_000404065.3 Pinus taeda | reverse complement strand
GGGTTTCCATGTCGTGCCACGTTGCCCAAGCCTGGGAAACTTGGGGTTTCCATGTCCCACCCTTGATGGAACCACGGGTTTCCGCATTTTACGGCATGATGGAAACGCGGGGTTTTCAACAATTCCCCAACGCAGGGAAATCGGGGTTTCCATGATGATGCAAACCAGCTCGCAAGTCTCTGGAACTTGGGGTGTTTTGAAACCGCTGCCCAAGTCTGGGGAACTCGCGGTTTCAATGTCGCGGCACACCCTGAATCGCCCGAGAGTCTAGGGAACTCGCGGTTTCCATGTCGTGGGGCCACGAAAAGCTGCCAAAGTCCAGGGAACTTGGGGTGTCCATTTTGCAGCGCGATGGAAACTGCTACCCAAGTCAGTGGACACACACAGGGTTTCCATTTCGTGTCACAGCAAAAATTGCTACGCAAGTCTGGGGAAAGCGGTGTAAGGACCTGCGGTTCGGTTTCTTCCCGTCGGTGCGAAGTGCGAACTCTACGACTGAAATGTGAGAAGGGACATAAAGTATAATGTGCATTAGAGGTGAAGCGATGGTTGGTTTATAGCGTGGGAGCTTTTGGCATAACCCACGGGCCGACTTACATGTTGGGGCGACTTGAACGAAGGATTGTTGGCCGACCAACAATCGGATGGCAAGTTTGCGATGTGTAAGGGCATTTTGGCACGCAGCGGTCGAGTCGGATTGGGCAGCGACTCGCCCAACCACTCGTATAAATATGGCAAGGCGTTGGAGCAATTGGCATTCATTCGAAGATGGACGTTCGAACATGATCATTCGGTGATCAAGAAAAAAGTGCGAAGCAGTGGAGCAGGTCGCAAAAGAGGTGCGGGCGTACATGCGCCCACTCTTGGGAAAGAACGCACGATATGCACAGGTTTCGGTTATCGGGTGAGGGCACAGGTAAGGAAGGTGCCCGCCGTTCGGTGTGACACGGGTGACTCGGGTAGGTCGCCCACCTGTCGTGGAAGAAGAAACGCGGAGGTGTCTCCGGTGACCCGGGTAGGTCGTCGTGCAAAAGGAAACGCGGGGTGACTCGGGTGAGGTTGCTCGCCCGTCGTGCAGTTGTAAACGAGGCTCGGTTGAGGAGTGCGGTTGGAACCTCGTGTGAGGGCGCGCCCGCCCAGCTCAGGCAACGAACTCGGTTGGCGCACGGAGGTGTTGCCTATTTGTAAAATTGGCTAAGTATGAAATGTGGTGTTTCCCAAGCATACTTGTAAAGCCTTGTAAACATTGTAAAGTTGAATAATATATTGTGTTCGGGCAGACTCATTGTTCAGGGAGTTTCCCCTCCCTTTATACTGTGCAATTGTGTTCTTCATGTATAATCGCTGATGATGATGAATGTGTATGGGTGTTCATTGGTATAAAGGAAACATAATAATACTTGGTTGCGAAAAACAAACTAAGTAGACTAATGGTTAGGCGTAGTCCATGAACATAAGTATTGGTGAAAAGAAAGTGTGCGGTGGCGCCGCACCTCGCCAAGTACGGTTGAGAGACTACCATAGGCCTGGGGGCGTGACACGCGAGGTTCCCATGTCGCTCGTGCCGTGGCTAAAACGGCCGCCCAAGTATGGTGAGCTTCAGGTTTCCATGTCACCGCGCGACAGGGAACGGCTGCCCAAAGTTTGGGGAGCTTCGGGTTTCCATGCCATCGCGCGACAGGGAATGACTGCCCAAGTCTACTGAACACGGGGCTTTCCATTCCATGGCATGATGGAAACCGCGACCTCGGGGTCTTTGATGTCCCACCACGACAGGAACCGTGACCTCGGTGCAGGGAACTCGGGTTTCGATGCCGCGGAACGACAGAGAACCGCCCGAGTCCGCGGAACCTGGGGGCTTTCTGTTTCATGGCATGAGGGAAACTGCCTAAATCCGGGAACCTTTGGGGTCTCCATCTCCTGCCCGGAACTTGGGTTTCCATGTCGCAACGCGACCGCAATCGCCAAAGTTTACGGAACTCATGGTTTCCATGTCGCGGAATGATGAAGAACCTCCCAAGTCTTGCGAACTCAGGGTTTCCATTTCGCGGCGGGGTGGAAACCGCTTGCCCAGTCTGTCTCTGGAACTTGGGGTTTCCATGCCTCGTTGCGACGGGAGCCGTCCAAGTGCAGGGAAAGCGGGGTGTTACACTGAAATTTGTCACCATGACTATCTGCAGTTAATATGGCTCCATCAATAGTCATATTGTCCTCCTTGTCAAGCCTCATACCTCTGCTCTTCATGTCAAACTTCAAAAAGAGAGAAAGTCACTTAAAAACATGTTTATCTCTGGGCACGCAGGTTCTCTCTACCTTTCCTGCGTGTACGCACTCCAAACACATTGTACCTGCGTACTTGTACGCTCTGTAATCTAAAGGTTGGGTGCGTACCCCTGTAAAGGTCAAAAGGCGCGAGTTTCATTTTTAAAAAGTTACTTGTGGTCACTTCTAGAGCCTTCTAGAAGAGTGTTTGATGTGTATTGAGCGCCTCCAGATGGTT
>APFE030267510.1:0-26367 GCA_000404065.3 Pinus taeda | reverse complement strand
TGGGTTCCAGACTGGTATCTTGGTTCAGCAAGAAACAGAGTTCGATTGCCTTATCTACAGCTGAAGCAGAATATTTTGCTGCCGCATCTTGCTGCACTCAACTCCTTTGGATGATGCAGACCTTGCAGGATTTTCAAATCGATTGTACTCCACCTGTCTCCATCTTATGTGATAACACAAGTGCAATCAGCATTTCAAAGAATCCAGTCATGCATTCGAAGACAAAGCATATACCGATCAAATATCATTTTCTTCGGGAACAAGTTCTTGAACAAAAGGTCAAGTTGGAGTATGTTCCTTCTAAGGAACAAATTGCTGATATTCTCACCAAACCATTGCCCACGGAGGCCTTTGAATACCTCAGGCAAAAGCTAGGGGTTGTTGATGCATCATCTTGTTGAATCTCTTTTGATGGTTGTCTGCACAGGTTCAGGGGGAGCACATAATGCATTGTTGGCATTATGGAGGAGATCATGGATGTTGGTTTGAATGTTGCTGCAATATGTCTCTAACTCTTTCATGGTGGATTATGGTTCTTCTTTACAGATCTGGGGGAGCATAACCCTTTGCCCTTGATGTCAAAGGGGGAGAATGAAGCTGAAGATTTTAAGGTTGCCATCAAGTCCAAAGGGGGAGATTGTTGGCATTATGGTTCTGGTATGATTTCAAATGTTGTACTTGATGGCAAACACCCATGGCATGGCTCTCATTTTGATGAAAATAAAGAAGTACGCAGGAGAACAGTTCATGAGGTGCGTACCCGCAGGTATGCCGTGCAGGGACCGCATCCAAATACGCGGGTCACTCATTCATGGGGTGCATACCCCAGTGCACACATTCCAAGGCAGTTAAGCGCCCACACGTGGGGTTTCTCAGTGGTATTTAGCCAAAAGTATTGGGTTATCATCGTTTTGGCCCGCGGTATTGATTATTTTATTATTATTATTGAGCCCCATGATCCTTGATTTGAGGAAGAGCTAGCCTATATAAAGCAAAGGAGATCATTTGGCTCGTGTATCTCTCGTGTCTTTGAATATCTTAAGATCTGATCTATTGGGTTCTCGGTTCTTAAAAAGATTGATTTATAAAGGAGAAGTCAGAAGCGAATTGGCGAAGGGTGATCTCTTGAGCACAAGTTCAGATCTGAGCATCTGAGGTTTTTTTTTTAGCCCTAGTCCAAGATACGCAGAGGCGTCGAAGGTTCAGTGCGTGGGTACGCAGAGGCACCGAAGGTTCAGTGCGGGGGTACGCAGAGGCGCCGAAAGGTTCAGTGCGGGGGTACGCAGAGGCGTCGAAGGTTCTGTGCGTGGGTACGCAGAAGCGGCTAAGGCTCAATGCATAGGTACGCAGGGCAACAGTGGTTCAGGTGCGTGCTTTCTGTAGCAGCACGCGGCGTGATTATTCTTCTGAGTGCGTACTTTCTGAGAAGTACGCGGCGCGATACTGTTTTTGGGTGCGTACGTACGCGGTTCAGTAAAAGGAGCAGAGCGTGGCCACGCAGTCCAGAAGAAGGAGATCTGCGGGTATACGCAGAGAAGCAGAAGGTGAACTGCGTAGCAACGCAAGCCAGTAAAAGAAAAACTGCATATCTGCGTTAAGATCTTCTGTTGGTTGAATTTTTCTGTTGGAAAGGTGTTCTGGGTTCTGTTCTGTTATTGTTGATCTGGTTATTACAGCTGTCTGTATAATTTACATGAACTTGATGATCATTTGATGTATATGGATTCAGTTTGAAAATTTATGAAAAGTGGTCCTTAAAAAAAAAGTAGGGGGTTGTAGCTCCCTTTCAGGAGAGACTGGAAAACGAGAGAGAGTTGTAGCTCTCAGCAGGTTGCAGCCTGCGTACTGGTAAAGGACTGCACCAGTACAAGACCATTGTAAAAGGAGTTTCTAATTTGAAAGAAGATAGAGACATATTGCAGCAGGTGGTTTTCACCCACATTGGGTTTCCACCTTATATCTGGTGTTCTTTGATGTGACTGTCTGTTTTTCTTGTTCATGCTCATTGTTTTATGGTACTGATATGCAAAAATAATTCAAAGTATAAATAAGGAAGAATTGATAAAAGGGCTAGATAATACTGATTCACCTCCCCTCTCAGTATTATTTTCAACAAGCATGTCAAAATCAAGTGTGAAATTTCAAAGCACGACATCTACAACAAACGAGACAGTGTGAAGTTAATTGAAGCATTCACAAAGTGTTAGTGAAGCATTCAAGCAAAGCGATTGTCATCAAGCAAGCGTGAAATCAAGAGTTCAAGAAACCACATTATAAAACTCTAGCAAGTGTTTAAAGCATCAGCAATAAGCAACAGTACAAGCGATCTTGAGTTCAAAGTGAGCAAGCTAACATGGTGACACACATGCAACTATCCCAAATTCTTAATAATTTGATTTTATCATCAGTTAGTGACATGGTGAACATCAACAAAACAACTCCTACTGATATTCAAGTGCATCTTCAATGTGCACATGAAATGATTGAGTTCCTTCAACTGGAGTTGCAACTACAAAGAAGTGAGTTGCTAGAGAAGAGTGGTGCTTCCAAGTCATTGAAAAATACAAATACAACTATTGATTCCAAGTCACTCATCTAACCAACTTCAAGTGTTGAAGTGGTCCCTGATCCAATTCAACTTTCTTCCAAACCAATCATCAAGACATCAGAAAAAATTCAAAGTAACAAAAATTGACGAGGATTAGGATATGACAAAGATGACAAAAACTTGCATATCCCCTATTATTCTATGCCAATCAAGTTTATCATTGCAGGGTTTCTTGATCAGATAACATCGACAAGCCATGAGAAAGTTACAAACAAATAGACGTGCACAAACTGATGTTCCAGTCAAACCAAAATGCCTTCAAAGTCAAAGAACCGGTCATCTGGAAGGTCAGTGTTTTGATATCCATCCTTGTCACCATTGTGGCAAGTGAAATCAGTCATCAGCACAATGCAACAAACAACAACAATCAACTAGATTGAAGATAAATTATTCATGGATTAATCCCTCGGAATGGTCATCCACAGTCAGAAGATTGTATAAGTATTACGATCAAATTCACTCACACATATTGCAGCCAACAGTAAAAATGAAGATGGTACTCTCGTCCAGTTGAACGGGGGAGTACACCAGTGAAACACTCCTACACCTGAAGGGGGAGAGTTCACAAATAATTTAAAGAAGATTTTCTCTCCTTTTAGCTGACAAAGTGGAGAAAATGTCAATGAAATTGACAGTGATTGTCAGACTAAAATTATTGACAACATCAACAAAGTAGCTAGTGGGCATTTTCATCAGCGAGTGAGTATCAATAAACTCGTCAGTGGGTGACTGACAACAAAGTTAGCTGTGCACAGTTTTCAAACACAGCAAAAACAACAGTGAGTTATTTTTCGAAGTCATCATCCAGTGAGCGATCATCATCATCAGAAAGTATGCCAGGAGGTCAGGCAGCGCAAGTGAAGTCATGCAAAGTGATACTTCATGTTTTACCAGGAGGTACTCAGGCATTTGAGTTGGTGGGCAGGTTCTGCTACAATGGGATCAGCAACATTGAGATCACATCCACCAACATATGAAATATTTGTTGTGTGATCGAGTATCTGGAGATGACAGAAGAGATATAAGAAGGGAACCTAGAGATGACATAAGATGTCCAAGAAAAGTACGGGGTGAGGTGAACCAAGGATTTTATGAAGGGCTTGGCCTCTTGGAGGATATGGTATTGACAACAGATTCCATAAGGATTATTCAGATATGTATTGATGTATTCATAGATGAATTGATTTACTCATAGAAAGAATGAATGTTGAATGCAATATCATTCCTACCTCGTCTTCTTCTTATAGTATTGGGATTTGGTATTCTTTTCATACGAGAAGCTCTGAGAGCTCAAAAGCTAAAATATGGTGGTGGTTTGAAGATTTTCCATCATTGAGTATGTATTCGATGGAAGGAATTGTGAAAACCATGATTCCCACAAAATGGACAACTCGGTTAGCAATAGATTTCTTTCACATAAATTGAAGTCTACCTTGCCCATGCTTGGCTACAACTCCATATCCCACAAGAAAAATTGTGGGAGGGACGAGAAGATTATGCACCACTATGCTTAGAGAGTACGAAGGGAAGTCCTTGAAATTGTTGTGGGTTTGCTTCATTATTTGGAGAGAGAAACAGTCACATGCATGAGCCTTTTGGGGATCCTAAGAGTGGCCACTATGTTAAATACCTCTAAATTATGCAAGAAACAACTATACAATATGATTGGATCATAGTTTGACAATGCTACATTGGATAGCATATTGATTATTTCACCCTAGGGGATGGGATGCCTCTATGATATGGATCTTGCTCTCAGATATGTGCATATTTTCCTCATGGATCAAGCGATGGATTCTATGATTGAATTTTCCACTAGCACTGCCAAGCCCACTTCTGGCATTTTCTACCAGAGTTGGCTAAAGACAGTAGGTAGCCTCATGGACACATATATTATAGAGGTGGCCCGCCATGTTAATCTCCAGCCCTCCAAATTTCAGTTTCTTCTTAAATCATTGCCAGAGGTTGCTAGAGATTTTTGTGATGTGCTTTAAAGAGCCTTGGATTGTATCTTGAGGTAAGCCTTAGATGCACTCTCTAAAACAGACTCTTTAATATCACCTCCATAGATACAATTTGTTTTATTTTTTTAAATTGTTTCAAGCTAGGACGCGTCATTACAATTAAGTTCTTTTATGTGCCCTAAATTCTTACCTACAACAATGGATCTTAATAGGAATCCCCAATCATATGAATGTGTTCATCAAAATTGTATGAATCAACACAAATAAGTTTTTCTATTTGGCCTAAATAAACACTATGAATGGGCTAACTATAAAAAAGTCCTAATAAAAAAAAAGGTTCTTTGAATTCTCAACTTAAATGGGTTGCTTAATCCAACACAAATGAACACCAAAGTTAGGTTCTTTCATATTACCTCAGATAAACATACAACGAGAAATTAATGGGAATTTACTATCTGCCTCTCCACTATGGGAGAGGTTATTACTCACCTTGGCTATTGGGTTAGGTGATTAGAGAGTTCCCTATGTCATGAAAATTTCTATGAGTGGAACCATAAGTGGGTAAGCACCCATGAATTGTGAGAAAATGGGTGCTTAAGAATTTCTGAGTGTAATTTGAGTTCTGAACTTCACCTGCCCAAAACTCAAAATAAAATAATACAAATGAGAGATATTTCATTTTTGTCTTGATTGGTGTAAATAGATTCATTAATCTAGCTTGAGTTAATATTTTAAATGGTTTTTCAAGTATTAAAGCTAATTGTAAATAGTTTATGCCAATTTTTTTCATGACACTAAAATCAAATTCTTTAATCTGACATGAATAATAGTGGAAATAGATTCCTCACATTGAAGGCCAAATCATATAAGGGGGTCTCTGGTGAATGCATTAACACCAAATATATTATTTAATATAAGCTCAACCATTCCAAATAAATGATCCAAGTAAGCTTTCATTAATATGAATAGTTTCTTAAACTAGCTTCATATCAATCAGGTTTGTGTTGCTCAAATCGTATACATGCCTTCCATATGGTAACCTCAGTTAATAATGTAATTTTTCATGAATTAAGTCAGAATCAGTTGAAAGTTATTTCAATCTTACCCTGAGAGAATATGCACGAGTTTCTTGAATCCAAGATCAAATTATTAAAATGTGTTTCATTATTTCAGCATGAATGTCTCAATTGTATGTTGTTATCAATGAGGCTTTTAACTTGGTCTGAATCTATACTAGTGGGTTCTCTCACTATGACTGAGGCACAAAGGAAAAAAGCATTCTCATGTTTATTCTTGACAACTATTGCGGGTTCTTTAAGTCAAACCTGAATTGTTTAACGTGGGTTATTAATGCAACCTCAATCAATGCCACTTGGTTCTTTGAATTTAAGCTCAAGTTAGAAGTTAAGAACATGAGAATTTTTTAGAAAATTTGATACAATACAAAATAAATTCTTTGAATTTAAGCTAATGTCAGAAGTTAAGAACATGAGATTTTTTCAGAAAATTTGAGTGAATACAATTAGCTTCTTTGAAATCAACCTTAAAACTAAGCCCGTATCAATAACTATGGTTTCCTTCATCTGACCTAAATCAGTCATAATGTGAACAAAATTCTTAACCTTAGGTTGTCTAGCACTTCTACTAATTTCTTATAATTGAAGTAAAACTGAGTATGTTTAATAGAAGCTCGTGTGAGAAATTGGGATTCTCAGAATCTATGTTGCTACTAAAAATGTCCTTGAATATGATTTTTTCCCTACATCAGAATGATCTAAATTTATTTTTTGAATAGGTACACCCAACGTTTTCTGAAGAAGAAGAAATGGTCCTTTGCAAATCGATCAATTATCACAAACTCTCTTTTCAATCAAGTAAACTCATTGCACAAAATTCCAGATTTCCATCGAGAACAGAAATACAACTCCTATTATTGTAAAAAGAAAAGATAAGAAGCAGACATGATAGTTATTATGTGAAAATTTCATATTCCTTTCATTCCAATAGTGATAGTGGGATGCATTTTCCCCATGAAGAAGAAATCACACATAGGAGTTTATTAATTTTGTACTCAAAACAGCTTGATTATAGTACTGTGATTTGTGAGGAAAATCAAGAGCTGAAGGGACACCTGCAGGGGATGCAGTGGATATTGAGGGAGTTGGAGATAGTTTGCAAAAAAATTCATTCTCAAATGTCAACGCTCACTAATGTCAAAATTAAAAACAATGTTAGCCATACCAGCCATAGATTAGCAAATCTTTGTACATGATAAGGAATAAAAGAAATGTAATTCAATTTCAACATGAACGAATAATTCATCTTGTACCATAAATATTACATGCAGGAAACTGTTGGATTGTTTAAACAATGTATATTTCACAAAATTATTTTTTTAGAATATCCTTAGAGAGATACACCTGTCTTCAATTTCTCATGTAAGCATGGTTCCTCTAATCTAATATCTTAATGCTTAATTGATGTTTTCCTTTTGTTACATAGTGACATGTTAGTTAAACAAATGATACAGGAAAAACAGGTTACAGCAGGAGAATCACTGTCAGCTACTTTTGTAGCACTAATATCTGTATCTATTCTATTTCTGCTTAAAGGATTCCCGATGTTTCGCTAAAATGGTTCAATATATTGTTTATTGCAGGGTTGAACATGTTTATACATCATTTCACTATGAAAATGTATACACGCGGATCCACTAGACCCCTTCCACACATACACACAAATCTGCCGCAATCTTTATCAAATTATTCACAGCGAAGAATGATGCTCTTCGGCCAAGAATGCATACTCAACATGAATTCCTCGATGCCCCTTTTTCTTTTTGATGTTTTGAACATAATTTCAGTATTAAATTTGAAAGGATTGAAAAAAGGACAATACCCATTTTAGAAAAGAGGAAAAAAGAGGGAAAGTCGTAGCTGTAAGATTGAAATTGGGGAAGCTTATACCAATATATTAGAAAGCTGGATTTGAGATTTGAAATCCAATGTATGTTAGAGATTTTAGTTTTTCAATGGATTTCCTCACCAGTTTTTGGTCCTTAATGGCGATCACAGTAGGCTTTTGGAACTTGGTCCGTCCATAGATGCTGGAAATGGTGAGGAGATCGCTGGAATCATGGTAGGATAAATGCAATGCTTACAACTTTTTGAGGATTCCTTGGTGCTATGGCTATTATGGGGTGTAGGAGAATGAATTATATGACAATGTCAGTACCTATATTAGTACTCGGAGAGGTTATGTGGATACTCATTGTGCTAATTTTTATAGTGCTAACAATTTGAATGATATGTTTATTTCATTAGAGGCAGGTCAGAGTGTGGAGGACATGGTTTAGGTATCAGGTTGTGGGGGATACATGAGGTGAAGAAGAAGGATAGTGAGGTGATCCATAAGAGGGATAAGGTTGTTGTTCTAAGACTCTATGCAGGTTGTTACAGAGGAAGTCGATCACAGGAAGAAAGAGCTCAAGCTATATAAAAACATAAAGGATTCATCTGTTGACTCACCTTGTTGTGGTTTTACATATTTATCTATTGATTTTCTATGTATTTATTATTTTGGTATAATTTTTCTTTCTTCTCCCTCTCAATTTAGTTGTTCTCTCCCCTGCTTTTGGTCTCACCTCTTTAAGATTTTTGTCTCTTCTTAAAGTTCATTTTATCCACCAGAGTTACAAAAGATGCAAGTAAGAGTGGGTTTCAACAAGTTTTGAAGCTTTGAGCAAGAAAATTTCATCAATTGAGGCACTTATTCTTTGATTTTCATATGGACCAGCTAACTGTAACACCTGAAATTCACATGTACACCTGAAATGGTGGTGGTTGCAATGTTGAATTTCTTGGACAGAAACATCGAAAAAATTGTTATCATGGCCATCAATTGAGCAAGAGGCTTATGGGGAATGTTCATATCCACCTCCTTCTCAATAGATGGCCATGATAACAAATTTTAATTGTTGTTGTGGAACACGTTCATGGTTCCCACCACCATTTGTTAGATGGTGAGGAACAATGTACATGAGAATCTATGGTGTTATGGTCAACCTCCCATGTGTATATTAAGGGAGTTTGTTTCTATTGAGAATGTTTTCTTAATTAAAGATTCAACATGTATTGAAACTCACTTTGTACTTACATGGTTTTTAACTATGGTGGATAAAATGCACTGTAGGATGCCAAGAAAGAAAGAGAACAAATAAAAAATAAAGATATTTTACAAACTTAAACAATTCTTTAAAGAGATGAGACAGAAGGTGGAGGAAAGAGAAACCAAATGTGGAGGCATAAGGAAGAGAAGTTGTACCAAAATAACACTTACAATAAACCTGAAAGATAAAGAAGTAAAACCAGAACTCGGTGAGTTAGCAAATGAAAGAGACTCCTAGTAGATTTCAATGATAATGAGCAAAAAATTGAATCTTTTCTAAGAGCTCACAAAGGCACTCCTAGTATTCACATGGAAAAAGTAGATATGTTGTGAAAAAGGAAGATGTGAGTCTAAAAGGATAGTAAAAGATTCATGGTGATATCTCGAAATATGCAGGAAAATTCTTTTCTACATAATGTATATTTGTATCCTTGTATTCATGAAACAAAAATTTTCAGCATGAAAATAGATTCGAATATAAAAGGATTGAATCTTTTATCGATGCCTAAAAAGTTATAGCAAACTGTAATATTAAACAAAAAAATCCTAGTATAAAGAGAAAGAAGGAAAATCTAATTTTTGATCTGAATTTCTTGCCAAGTAGAGGTAGAATTACACCAGAGGATAGTACTGATGTTTTCATTGGTAAAGAGAATATTATGACTAAATGTAAACTTAGAAGAACACATTTAAATATGAAGAGAAAGGATGGAAATATTTCATCATCATGATATCAATTCTTTACCAGCTCAGTTAGATGATATTTGAGATATTATTGAAAATGTGAAGGATAGTAATAACTGGCTTGAGGCAGAGTAAGACCTACAAATTCCTTCATATGAATAACCTAGAAAAGGATGTAGACTACCCTTGATTACCGGAGGAATCAAGATTCTCGATGAAAAAGGTTGTGATGTTCACTTTGACGGCAAAGTGTTGCGTCATTATGTCGTGGAGGCAATCTTAGGAGCATTAGGTCTACCTACTTCTATTACTCTACCTACACTGTGAAATGTATCTAGAAAAATCTTGCATGTCTCTGTATCTGGAGCGCACACTTCAAATTCGAATTGATTAAAGGCCTTCAGAGGTTCATTAATATTACCATACTTACATAAAATATTTATAAATACACTATAAATGTCATTATCTGCAATGTAATCCTTGTCAAGAAATAAGCTAACGATCATATATTCGTCATGCACCTGCTTCTTCAAACAAAAAGTATTTATCAAGACACTACAGGTATTGATATCAAATAAGAAAAATTATTTTAGTATTTCATGTAAAATCTTTAATGCTTCTAATATATGGCCTTTCATAGATAAGTCCTCAGTTAAAGTCTTGCTTGTATCAAAGCTCATGGACCTCTCTATTTTTCACTACATGATCAAGGAATGTAGTTGTTTCATGAAACATGCCCTCTACATGTAACAAACTCTCTATATAAAGGGCATTAAATACGTGTATAGACAGAAATATCAGTGCATTTCCCACTTTGTACATTCCATCCAGGTGTTTTTAAGAACAATCATTGTACCAACTATAGAATATTTATGAGAGAAATTCAATCTGTTGAACTCAAAATGCTTGCTTCTCAATCTGTCTATATCATTTTCATTTTCCTCAATAAGGGCTTCATTATAATATTCTCTATTGTAGTATACTACCCTGGGAAGTACAACCAAATTTGTTTTTTTAATCATCTAAGTTAGTAAGAAAAATTTTCCATATTCACAAATTTGTAGCCAAATGGCCAACCTAAATGGATGCATATCTGGAACATATTCTTTCATCTCCAACATATTTATATTCTCATTCTTACCATTTGTATCCTCATGTTGACACTCTATTCTACTTGCTGCAACTAGCATGTAGTTGCAAGTGCCTTCCACATACTAAGGTATTGTTGATGAGAGTATAAGAATATCCTTTGGTTGAGCATTAATATTTGTTTCCCTTCCTCTCTCCTATATCACATCCTCTCTCAAATCCACGTTCTGTATACTAGCACCGCACCTTTAGATGGTTGTAGATTTTTTATTTTTATTTATTTTTATTCTTTTATTCTTTTATTTTTTTCAGCTGCATATGGAGTTTCAGAGATGGATTTAGGAGTATTTTGGAGTGCATCGCTCATTTATTCTATGGAAGGTGTAATAAAAAGTTCAAGGTATTCTTCTATGGACTCAAAAGTCTGTAGGATAAATTTAACCTCAAAACAAACTTACACACCTTTTCTTGATGAATTCACTGTGATGCGCATGACCTAACCTCGCAATTTTTTTCAATGTTAGAAAGAAGAGGAATTTCACATTGTACTTACACTAAACAAATTAGTAATTGATTGTCTCTTCATTAAAATTGAGACCTTCATGTAGATACCCAATACCATGAGTCAATACAAAATGAATTTTTTTTAAGATAACATTTCACACATGTAATCAAAGCTCAAGAGATTTGGGGATTTCTCCACTTGAAGCACTCTAGAATTAAAGCGTTGCAAATATGGCCCCAAGTTTATCTTCTTGTATTCCATCATTGAGCTCTCTTTGAAAACAAAAATTGTCAAACATCCCACCGTAGTCTTTTTTCATATCTTACTGGTGGATTTAGAAGAAAAGTTACTTATAAGAAAGGAAATTTATGGCTACTTCAGGATATCCTTGTTCTAGATGATGATGATGATATTGAACCCCAGCTAACACAAAGAAAACTTGTACAACAGAAGATGTTAGGGTGCATATAAGCTCAATCATGGAAGTCTCCTGCAAAAGGAGAAACCTTTGGTGTTGAATATTTTCCTTGAGAAATTGTTAACTATAATCTTAATTTGCACAAGACTGTAAAGAAACAAAATCACATAAGACTGAAAATGCATCTCCTTACTGTAAGATGGAGATTTTGATTCAAATATCATAGGGGGAATAATGATTTTTGTTATATTTCCCCTACATGTCAAAATTACTATTCTCTTTTACGAGCCTGTTTGGCTAGGAAGCAACAACAAAACATTCAAGGAGTAATAGATGGAAATCATGACGATAATGTGGAGGCTAACACGTCAAGAAAAGTATTTTGGGGGTTGTTTCTTCATTTCCTCCTCTTGCAAAAAGCTAGGGCATGGACTGCAAGAAACATGTCTTCAAACGTTGTATGTCCAAAGAGGTTAAGAAGAGTTTATAGGTTTATGGAAGTAGTAAAACAATAAAAAACAATAATGGTAAAACAATAAAACAACAAGAATGAAATTGTTCAGGATGCTTTCAAAACTAACATAGGACTAAAGAGAGAGCATTGAGCAGGAAAATGTGATGAGAAGTGCAAGCACACAACTGAAACTCAAAAACTCAAGGTAAGGTCTACTAGAAATTTATGGATCTGGTAGTAAAAGGAGTTAACTTGGTTTATAAATTTTTCTTGAAGGTCAGAAATGGAATAAAGGAAGATCGTGCCCCCTTCTGAATAGTTTCTTATGCTACTTGTGCCTAATTTTTACTACACTCTCAAGGATATTGTATTTGAGGCTGAAAATAATAAAGAAGGATTAACTCGGTCCATTCACAATCTAAGACACATATTTGGCTTCTCTCCTTGAGCTTGATGAATTTTTTAGGCACATTTTTTGTTTACACTGCCATTTTCAGACATGAGGGGTTGTCTTTCAAGTACCCAGGGAACAATATTTCATTGGAATAATTAATGGATGCATGTGATGCAAAATTCGTTGCAGATCAAGAAATATGAGCTGCTACAAATCCTTATCAAAAGAAGTAGGCCTTTGATTATGTTAATGGAGATGTGTATAAATGGAAACGCCACTGGAGAATTCTTGCACAAAAAAAATGATCTAGAGCCATTACCATATGAGGGTGAAGGTTCCAGTCTGGATGAGGAAATGAAAGACAAAGGCTGCATATGGGAGGCAATTTTTAGTGAAAGTAAGCTCTTACATTGAGCGCTTAGAAAGGAAGTTTCACATGCCTCTGTTTTGACTAGATTGTTTTATTGTATTACATTTAACATTAAGATTTCTTTTTTCATTCAAATTTGGCTATAGTTACATCACTTAACATATCACATTTTTTCATCTATTCTCTTTTTTCATATACATTACCAACCTATACCATTTCCTTTATAACTTTTCATATAAATACTAATTTACTTCATACTAAACTAATTTAAATAAAATTTATTTTCCATTTAAATAATTAAATATTTGAAATGGTTTAATCTACAACCCCAGATAAAATACAATGATTCGAATATGGACATCATCACAATTCATGTGCCTACTAAATGATTAAAAAAAAATAATTAAAGAAAAAAATGTTAAAAGAATATTCAATAACATTTTTCATCAAACAAAGAATTCATTAGTATCCATTTTGAAGTTAAATTTCAGTATAAAAATCTGGAAATTCTATATAATTTAATTTAATTAATGTCACTTTCTTGGCAATTATTATTGATTTATTCTATTTTTTTAGTGGAGGTTGGTGGGTATTGTTAATTGACATGATGCGTTTCATAGCAAAAAGCGCAAATGATATGGCCAAGTTGCTTATCCATTTTGATGTTAAATTTCACTATAAAAAATCTGGAAATTCTATATAAATTTAATTTAATTAATGTCACTTTCTTGGCAATCATTATTGATTTATTCTATTTTTTAGTGGAGGTTGGTGGGTATTATTAATTGACATGATGCGGTTCATAGCAAAAAGCGCACATGATATGGCCAAGTTGAAAAGCATAAAGTGAACACTGTGGTGACATGATTTTTGTTTTAAAAGAAGGTATACACTAGCAATTGTCCCAAAAGGTACAAAGAGAGGCCGATAGGATTATTAAATTGAAATTGTTGAATTTTTCTAGAAGAGATAATAGGTCTTTCTCATAATGGACATGCATAAGTTTTTAATGAGGGAATCTTCAGTTAATTGGAGTAGCATTAGTTGAGTGCATTAATAAATCAACTGAATGTTAACTTACTATTAGTTCCTCAAACAGTTTGGAACTAATTTAACTGGACTTAACTCAGTAAATTGGGTTAACTAATTACAACTCAAATATAACTCAATCTTATCTAGCATTTACAAGCAGGGAAAGAGTGATTAATGTTATTAATTTAAGGAGTGATTAATGTTATTAATTTATTATTGACCATCCAATGTTAAAAATTAATATTTATTTTTCAATATATTAAAAAATATATTTTATAAATATTTGATTGGATTATAATTTTAAATTTTTATTGTAGTATTTGTATCATATAGTGTAGATAATGTTTTCACATATTGTATGCTATAAGTTATGAATATATCATAATTTATGAATATAGTTACAATGTTTATGTATGATTTTAATATTTGTATAGTGACTTTTTATTTTTAAACTAAAATTATCTAAAAATAAAATTATTGATATTACTTCATATTAACATAAATAACATATTTACTATAAAATATTTCTCGCCATAATTTAAATAAACATTTACATAAAAATAAATAAATATATTTATTATAAACTATTTCCCCAACCTTATTTAAATTTTCAAAAATAAATTCTCATCCCTATTTTAATTTTCAAAAAATAAAGTTATAAATATGTAAAATTTTAAACAAATCTTTACTTTAAACATGAACCAATAATTAAGATATGCACTTCACTTCTGAACTTATTAATATATGTTAATTAATACAAGTTATAATTTTTTATACATTTTTTTCCAAGCGTAATTTTTAATTAGAGTATAACACTTAATGATTGGAAAAAAAATGATTTCTTAATACTTTAAAAATGTTGATTAAGGCCTGTTGAATCCTATTACGTTATACGAGGAGAATTTTTTTAATGTGCTCTCTTTGATTTTTATTTTTTTTTGAGAGTCGTGGTGGTAACGGTTTCCGCATACTCACATTAATTAAGTTGTTTCGGCGAACTTACAGATAAGTATAGTCTCGTTCCCTTCTTTTCCAATGCCGCGTTAAATGAAAGTTACCGACCTCCCCTTTCGAATTCACATTCACAGCAATGACGCATCAAACGAAACTCACCACCAATTCAAATTCATAGTCACAGCACAGTGCATTCCGGCCTACGCGGTGTGGAAATCATGGCTTGAATTGAATTTGGGTAAAAAAATTCAAAAAACTTTGTAGAGACAGTGTTTGAATGGTGTTGTTAATGGTGAAAATGGATTCAGCACCATAATAAACGAGACCTAAAATTTTGAAATTTAAGTATTATAACTAGGATTTACAAAAATCTTTGCTTGATTTTCTCCAAATATAACCAGAATTTCCTTAACTTTCCGAGCAAAGCTTTAGGAAATTTTACATGTAAATATGTGATTTGAAGATTCGAGGGAGGGGTTGTGCTGTCAAGCCCTCGTTAATGCCTAATGCGTTTCCATTATCAACTGCAATGAAATCTGTAAGGATGTGGATAAGATTTCCAGATTAGCATGACACATTAGTAAAATGAATTTTCTGTACTCATGCATTTTACTCAACTTGAGATCTGTGGCCTCCTAGAAATAAAAAGCTCTTGATGTGAAGAGCCTCCAAGTATTAGGATTTATGCCCTTCTAAACTACTACTGCCTACAAACTACTGTGCTTTGCAGAGAACTTTTTAGTGCCACTCACTAATGCCCTCATTAAGCCGCTTCTTTTATCAATCGAAATGAAATCTACAAGCATCGACGCTGGAATGGGTTTTCTGAAATCTGTTGCTGCTGAAGGAGAATCAACTCGGAGCAATAATAGGTAGTAGGCAATTAAACAACTATGTAAAGAAGTTCATGAAGGATAAAATGGTAAACTAAAAGTCTTGCTAAATCACCTATGGACTACACATGAAGCATGTCCTTTGTTAATGGAATATTTCCTCAGATGCTGAAACAAGTGCATTTTAATAATATGTAGAATTACTAACTACAAACAAGTTTGTGATTCCGCAACAAAATTTCAGAATCATCATCTTAATAGTATTATGATTCTTTCTTTTTTTTCAGAACGAAAAAGCACCATAATATATTGAGAGAATATAAGGTTCCAGATTATAAATATTACAGCATTTAGGTGTTGTAGAGTCTCGATTTTGAAATTATAACTTGTTGGCAAAAATATTCCAGAAAGAGCATCAATCACAAACAAAAACATGTTAAATGCGACACATACAGGACCAGTTCAGATATGAAAAAGTTCAGATATGAAATCAGATATGAAAACCAAGATCAGAGATACCGCTAGTCATCCATATAACATGACATATTCACACATTAGAAGCAAAAGATAAGAAGGAAGAAAAAAACCATAGAGAAATTAGCATCCACGGAGAGAGAAATCCTGGCAAAAAACCATAGAGAAATTAGCATCCACGGAGAGAGAAATCCTGGATGAGGCAGGAATTCTCACCGAACTTTCATGGACCAGGTCCCTATCCCAAGACACAGACCCTCCTTTGACAGGCAATCCACTTGCTGATTTTGAGCACGGCAGATGTGTTGAATTGAGCTGTCTTTCATAAGTCCCTAGTAGAACATGATCCTGTCCAACCAACTTGTAAGGTGGGGCGATCCGATGTGACTCGATCCCATGAGGTTGTAAAACATTGTACATGGGTCCACATTTGCTCCCATTGCGAGACTTGTGGAGATTGCATTCAAGGTAGGTATGTCACAGTTGGTAGAATATGAAGAATGAGCTCCTTGCATGTTCTCTATGATGTCAGCTTACAATTATTTGGATATTTCCTCGTTCAAATAATTTTGAATGAGTAATTTCTCCTTAGTTTAACTGATTTTTAAACTGGTATTTAGTCAGTGTTATTGAAGGGTGAAATAGAAACTGATTTTCTCTTGCAGAGAATAACAAGGATTAGTGTAAGCTTATGATAAGCTTATGGTAAGTTTACGATAAGCTTAGGATTAGTGTAAGCTTATGATAAGCTTATGGTAAGCTTACGATAAGCTTAGGATTAGTGTAAGACCTTCAAATACAAATAGGCTCTTGTATCCCTATTTCAATCACATAATTTAAATCAATATAATGTCATTTTATTAGTATATTAGAAAAATGCAATGAATATGAAATAGATCATTAGAATGGCCACTGTAGCCCAGACTGGCGAGAATTTTAGTTTATATATGCTTAAAACATAGGCACATGGAAAGGAACATCACTTGACACAGAGATGAACAGAATATATATTAGATATTAGGATTGCGTCTTAACAATGAGAATTGCAAACTGGACATGCAATAATTGAGATGCATGGTCACCAAAGTTCCAGTTATTTCTGACTTTGAAATGGTCCTTTCACAATGCACTAAAATGACATGCGAAATGCAGAAGAATCATTTTGTAGGCCTGTCTTAAAATAGATTAGTAGTTATAGATTAGTAGTTCCGTGGATGTGAAAAATAGGGATTCAATCATCAACTTCTTTAAACAAAAATTATAAATTTATAACACACCAAAAAAGTAGTGCTTCATATCCCCTTCTCAATTATGTGTGCTGTGCTAGCATTAGTAATATTGTCTCTTGTGAACTTTTATTTCAAGTAGAATTTTGATTACATTTCAGAAGTGCAAGAAATCATAGAAAAATCTCTCGTAGTAAATTGAATGGAGAAATCTTCAAAAAAACTGGAAGCTGTGCCAAGTTAATATATCTGTAAAGAATACTATTTTATCCTGAGACAAAATCTGACCATGATCAGAGACACTTTGTTTAGCACCAGCTGAAAATAAATTAGAAGCAAAACATCAGGTTGGTAACCAAGCCAAAACAAGTTGCAAGACTGTAACCCAATCTGCAAAACATCAAAAAACTGATTGTGCCAGAGTGGAATACACTGTGGGAAGCTGTGCTGTCCCATCTTTTATTACTGTCAGCTTCATAGTACCTGCTTCCATTTCCAGCAGCTCTGTCCTTGAGAGAGCATCGGCCTCTATCTTGATAATGTTATCATCAAGAGATTTGTAGCTGATTTCCATTTTTAATCTTTATGGCAGCTGTTTATAGTCCTGTAGCACTGAAAGTATGGATGTTGTAGAGCTTCTTTAGCTGTTATTCTTTTGTTTCCATCCACTTGTAACATTTGTTTCAGCAAATCCACACCTTCTAGACACCCAACATTTTAACAAATCTTGTGAGGGAAACTTCAATACCCTCCGGCATTAGGGGACCAATCCAGACACCTACTTAACAGGGGATGCATACTGAAATAAAATTCAACCTCTCGTATGTGTTATTTTTCAGTATATCACACGAGGGATTAAATGGGCCTGCAATAGCTGAACATCTAGCTTCACAACCTCAAACTGCACATCAAACCACACAGTACTTTTTCCTGCATAATAGTTGAACAACAGGTGGACATCAGGTTTCAAAACCTCGAGATGCATATCAAACCAGGGGTTTTACCTATACCGTCAAAACCACACAGACCGTGAAGTACCTATTGATACCCGTTTGATCAGTAGTTGTATAATTGATCAAAAACATGCTTCACAACTTCAAAGTGCATGTCAGACTGGGGGTTGAATGGGTTGCTATAATAACATCTGGACATCAAGCTTCAAACCTCAAAAGTGCTCATCAGACCAGGAATTAAATGGGTTTCTACAATAGTTGTACAATAGCTGGACATCATGCCTCACAAACTCGAACTGCAAATAAAACCAGGAATTGAATAATTTGTATAATGGTTGTATGATTGATCAACCCTCAAAACTCAAAGTCCACATAAGACCAGGGATTACATGGGTTTGTAGTTATATAATTTATCAACATCAAGATTCACAACGCTAGGGATTAAATAAATTTGTATAATACATGTGTGATTGATCATCATCTACCCTCACAACTCAAAGAAAATATTAGACCAGGGATTATAACTCAGAGAATATCAGACCAGGGATTATATGTGTTTGTAGTTATATAATTTATCAACACCAAGATTCGCAACCCCAAAATGCATACCAGGCCAGGGATTAAAGAGCTGCCTACAGTAGTTGTAAAACAGCTTGACATAAAGCTTCTTGACATCGCAGTGCATATCAGACCATGGGATTAAATGGGCCTATATAACAGATGTATAAAATCTCGACATCAAGCTTCACCACCTCTAAGTGTATACCAGACCAGTGTTAACCAGGGTTTAGATGGGTATCTGAAAATCATAATCGCAACATATACACGATAAATCTTTTGAAGTCCTGACTTGTCTTAAAAACTGAAAATATGGACACACACCTGTACATGTATATATCCTTCCCGTGGCTCAGCTGCCGCCTGCAGAGATAACAAGCACTGAGAAAATCTGGAGCATGAAAACCTGGAGAATCCGTGAAGCTAGAGGCCTCGAAAACAGCTGGTTTGCACTTGGGCGTTAATTGAATCTCTGCAGGACCCTCGTATATTTGTTTTATAATGGGCTTGGGGCCCTGGGACGTTAAGCAGGTATAACTCTCCTAATACTCCATCCCAGATTCCAGCTCCTCGCCAGACACTGGTGACCGAGAACCCCGAATGGGTATTGGCTGGCTCTGCTTGTTCTCACTAATACCACCCAATTGAGCATGGCGGTTTTCAAAGGCGCCCGCAAAGATTTTCACCGTCGAATTCTTCGGCGGAACAACAGCAGTCTTGTTATCGCCCTGAAGCGCTGCGAGGATTCCGAGGCCTGGTTTCTCCCAGCAGCCTCTGGGAGATATGGGTTGCTTGGAATAATAATTATCTATGAATTTCTTCGAATCCAGAGGCGAAGTCGGACTCCTGGACCCTTCCGCCTCGTCGAATCCGGAAAAATTATTGTTATTACTATTAGTAGTAGTAAAACCGGTGAACAGGAAAAATGCAGAGGATTTACAGGAGCTTGGGTCTCGGTTTTTATCAGAAGACATTAGACAAAACTTGTTCTGCGGCTTCTGGATGGGCCTCCAACGCTTGCCCAGCATCATACCAAAAATAAAACAAGAAAAAATCCCCAAACCAGAAGCTCCAGCCCACAGCGGAGGCCCGGCGCTTGTACTCGAGACGCCTGAAACTTTGAAGAAAGCCGTAAGACTCCTCAGAGTCACGTTCAATGGATCAAACGGGCATCGAACGGGCATCGAGGTTTGCAAAAACTAAAACACTAAATACAAGCCGGAGTCCCTCCAGTTCGCGAGCAATTCTATCGGGGCTTTGATTCCCTAACACCCTAATTATAGCCCTTCCTGCAACAAACCCCACCACCATCCTAACATTATTCCTTTTCCTTCGCTATCACCAGTGTCGCAACTTCCTTTTCCTTCGCTATGACTAGTGACGCAACTTCCAGAGGCAAGGGGGCAGAACCCAAATTTCAGGCTACGTGTCAACCTGAATGTCTTGCAAATCGCACCTGAATGTCCTGCAAATCGCGTTTAGCTGGACCCAAATTTCTTGCCACGTGTCGACCTAGAAATGAAAAGGACGACGAAAGCTTGTTTCAAAAGAAGGCATATCGGCCTAATTATCAGAATTCAGACACTAAAATCACGAATATTATCGAAATTCAGTCACTAACTGATTCCATCAACGATGATGTGGTAAGCCCTATGATTTTAATTTTAAATCTCAAAAGTAACGACAGACTAAATAAATTGATCATACTCCATAGGCTTCTTAATGGGGATGACACTCCACTCTCCAGGCACTTATCCTGCGATAATTCTGCTCCACATTCCATATACAGTACTGCTGCGAAATGCCAAAATTTTTTCTGTCTTCATAGAACTGGGGGCTCTTCACCATGGCCCGCCAGCTTCTACATAAGGTTGGGGTGAGACCTGTGGGGGCTCTTCACCATGGCCCGCCAGCTTCTACATAAGGTTGGGGTGAGACTTGTAAGGCACTGTTAGCAAACATTCCCTGATTAGTTCGGGTGGAAGAACATCCATGATCAATGCAGGCAGTAGCCATAGAAAGTCACGGCTGAAACGAGAATCTTCGAGTCGGCTCAAATACCCTCGAAGAGGGGAGTAATGTCATGATAATATCTTCAAGTCCCTCAAATAGCCTTGAAGAGCAAGAAAACGTGGAGCGCAAAATTGGAATCGGCACCTTTGAATATGCCTCCCCAGTCTCTTAAAATCGACAAGATTGAGAGCGGAAGCTCGAATTTTTTTAACTAAAATCTGGCCTTGTCCCGGCTTTGGCACAGGGAAATCCCCGAATTGCAAGACATGTCGGATTGGATCCACATTCGTTGTAAAAACACACTCTCTGCAGTTTACACAGGTTTAGTCTTTGGTTGTTTGGGGAATAGGAATGTTGGCGGGACGAGGCCCTCAATTGAAATCAAAACAGATTTCAGGTAAAGCGCGGCAATTAAAAGAATTCAAATTTCATGGACGATGTATGAATGACATGCTATGGGGACTGAACAGCCTGGAGGGCGTAGCAGCGGTCGACTGGCAGCGACGGGGAAGAGACGGCTAGTGACCGGAGAGAAAATTCCAGGCAATGTCACATCAGCCGGGAAAGAAGAAAAATCCGTTTGCCAGATTTCCAAAAACTCGCATTATAGACTACGCCATTGTAAAAGGGAAAACCAGATTTCCATTTCGTAGAATGGTTAGCATGGCATCCGGTACAGCGACTGTCTTTGAGGCATTAAAACGGAATAGCATAGGATCCTCAACGTCAAGCAACGGGTATTTAATGTTCTAAAACGACTAACGATTTTCATTTGTAATGCGTAGATTGTGCCAACTGGCAAAGCTATCATTGTACTTGGTAAAGATTGATTTCTTTTTAGATTTTAGACCGTTTAAACAAAAAAACCAAAACAATTAGAGATACAAATGATATTACAAGTTACAATAACATAAATCATAAATTTGGCAAATCAAAGGCTATTCTCTGGGTTCACAAATATCAAGATTTGACATGTGTATTGTTAATTAATTTTTATGAAGATTATTTTTTCCCAATTTTAAGATAAATTTTAAATTTTATACAAATCTATTTAAAGCCAAATAAATTTATTCATTTCATTAATAACAATTATAATTATATTTAAAAAATAATTTTCAATTACAAATATATTCAATTTAATATTTTATATCTATATTTAAAATTTAAAAAATAATTTTCAATTGCAAAAATATTCAATTTAATAATTTTTTTAAAACTTTAATAAACTTGTTTAAAATTTTGAAAAATAGTTGAAAGTTAATATTAGTTTAATAAACTAATTATAATATAATTTGCCTTAAACACATAAAAATTATAACTTGTTTGTAAAGTGAGAAAATCAATTTGAAAGGTAAACCATTCCCACAAAACTATTTTTGATGATGAACCATGTTAGATGATTCCAAAGGCATCAGGAAAACTTTTTCCTATATGATTATTACCGAAAATATTTTCTTAATTATGTATATTTCAACAAAAGCAGCGAAAATAAATTTTCTCAGTAGCATGGAAAACCTTTTGACCAAGGAGCATTATATGTTTCATCGACAACATCGACAACAATTTCCTCAAAAGAGTAAAAAAACTTCTTGACAATGTTGTATACCAAGGTAAGCTTTTTTGACTAATAAGCCTTACATGTTTCAAGGAAAACATCGGAAACCAATTTTCTTAGGAGAGTGAAAGACTTTTTAACTAGTGACCGTTATATGTTTCAACGGAAACATCGGCAACCATTTTTCTCGGCAGAGTGGAATACGTTTGGACTCTTTGAGCGTTAGATGTTTCAACTTTCAACGAATACATCAGAATCCATTTTTCCCGGCAGAATGGAAGACTTTTGAGTAACGGGCGATGTGAGATTAAAATTCCAATCTTTATTAATTAAAATGCGATGTGAGAAATTTAACTCTCCTGATACTCTCCTTCAACAGACTGCTCGGAAATATTCCCGAGGAGTTGGTTTCCCTCCCACATATGCAAGGACTTCACTTAGGAGGCAACGGCCTCACAGGTACTGTCCCTTCTTTTGAAAACCTTTCTGCAAGCACTTAGCTTTTATAACAACGACCTCACAGGTACCATTCCTTCTTCCTTAGGAAACCTTTCATCACTTGTTATGTTGAGTTTTGCAGAAAACAATCTTATCGGTTCCATTCCACAAGAATTGGGACGGCTCACCAATATTCAAGTATTCGATCTTTTCAAAAATGATTTGTCAGGTAGCATTCCTTCATCTTTTTCAAATATGTTTAACTTGGAAAGGGTCGATTTAGGGGCGAATCAACTTAGTGGAAATATCCCAATTTCTATTGGAAATTGTTCTCAACTTAAGGAACTATTTTTAGAAGCTAATAAGTTGAGTGGTAGTGTTCCTATAGAGTTGGGGAAGTTATCTCTTCTAGAAATAGAAATATTATGTTTGCATCGTAATTAATTTGATATTGGTAATGATACACACGACTTTTTTTTATCTCTTACCAATTGTTCTTATCTACGACAACTAACATTGCATAATAATAAATTAAGTGGTGTTTTGCCATTTGCCATAGGTAAGCTTTCTACCAATTTGTCTATTTTGTCATTATCAAGAAATAGAATACAAGGAAACATCTCTCCACATATTGGTAATCTTAGTAACCTCACCTTTCTAAATTTAAGTGAAAATCTTTTAAATGGTAGCATTCCACCACTACGAAAGCTTAAAAAAATAGAAAGGTTGTATTTAAGTAACAATAAGTTAGAAGGAAACATCCATAATGATTTTGAAAGCTTACACCACCTTGGCCTCTTGGACGTTAGTGGAAATAGTCTCTCTGGAAAGATTCGAAATTCCCTTGCACCCCTTAAACAACTACGAAGGCTTCATCTTCATCACAACAACTTATCTGATACCATACCTTCCAACTTAGGAGATTGTATAAATTTGGAATTGCTCGACCTCTCTCACAATAAGCTCATCGGAAATATACCACCTGAAATCACAAAACTTTCTCATATACAGTTCTACTTGAACCTATCGTGGAATTTATTAGAAGGTTCCTTACCCATGGAGATTGGTAAAATAGAAATGATTGAAGCTATAGACATTTTTGTCAATCAATTGACTGGGCCATTCTCCCTTGCAGTTGGAAGTTGCAATGAACTGTAATTATTGAACTTATCTCATAATTTCTTCCAAGGGTCTATTCCAGATTCAGTTGGAAATTTACAGAGCCTTGAAAACCTAGATCTCTCTTCCAACAACTTATCAGGTGTAGTACCAATGGCCACTCTCAAGAATTTGAAAATGCTTGAAAGGTTGAATTTGTCTTTCAACAATTTCACAAGGGAAATTCCAGAGGGAGGGTTTTTTGCAAATAGAACAATTTTCATGTCCTTAATTGGAAATCCTAGCCTTTGTGGACCACGAGTACTTCAACTTCCTACATGTCAAACACCAAGAGATCATTTTGCACTTGTTAAAAGAGTGATACTTCCAATGAGTGGAGCTACTGCTTTTATACTATGTTGTTTACTCTTAGGATTCCTTTGGAAAAGGAATATGCCTATGAAAAACTTTGATTCCTGAAAAACCATTTTGAAAAAGTTAGATCACAAAAGGGTCTCATATCAAGAGCTTCACATAGCAACTAACTTGTTGGGAACAGGGAATTTTGGTTCAGTTTATAAAGCAATTTTGAGCGATGGCACACTTGTTGCCATGAAAGTTTTCCACTTGTTAAAAGACAAGGTTGAAAAAAGTTTCAGAGTAGAATGTAGTGTCTTGCAAAAGGTTCGACATCGAAATCTGGTGAAAATCATAACCTCATGTTGCAACATCGATTTCAAAGGATTAGTGTGCAAATATATGTCTAATGGAAGCTTGGAGAAACATTTGTATCCTAATACAAATGACAACAATGGTGAAGATGAATGTGAAATGGGACTAAAAAATGATTAGACATTGCAATATATGTGGCCCATGCCATTGAATATCTTCATCATGATTCATTTGTGCAGGTAGTGCATTGTGATTTAAAATCAAATAACATGCTTATTGATGAAGACATGTCAGGGCATGTAACAGATTTTGGTATTGCAAGATTAATTGATGAAACCTCTACTGAGTCACTTACTTCAACACTTGCTCTGAAAGGATATATTGGCTATATTGCACCAGGTTTGACATTTAGAATGTTAAATGTTTGCTTGTTATTTCTAAATGTCTTACCAACACTTTTGTATGGAACAATAGAGTAAAATTTGATGAATGTTATCTTGAATCCAGAGTATGGATTCGATGAGCCAGTGTCTACTAAAGGAGATATTTACAGCTATGGCATTTTGCTATTGGAAATTCTTACCAGGAAATGACCAACTAATGATATGTTTTTTGGAGACCTAAACTTGCACAAGTGGGTAAATCTACCCTTTCCAAGCAGTGTTAAGGAGGTAACTGACAACAATCTTCTTAGGGAGGTGGAAGGAGATGAATTTGAAGAAAATAATGTATTCAATTGCATATCTTCTCTTATACAAGCTGGTTTTGTTTGTTCGAAAGATTCACCCAATGAACAACCAACTATGAGAGATGTTGTCATGGTATTGGAGAACCTTAGAAATGATTTGGGGGCAAATTTAGTTGCTTCTAGGAGATTAAGGCAAACCATATCTAATTTTCTTAGCAATACAAATGCAACAAGGAGAGATACACATGCATCAAATGCCCATAGTTCTTCTTCATTTTAGTTTGTGAAAATTGTAATACCAAAAAATTTCAGTATTTCCATTATTCATATAGCGAACCTTATTTTTTTAACTTATAATTGTTAAAGTAAACTTCTATTAGTATTTATATCTATATGTCATTATTGTCAAAGTAAAAGTACATGTTTTTTTAACACAACTTATGTGAATTGCAACTATACATTGGTTTATTTTATTATCCATTCTTAATGTCAATCTTTTTAACTATATAAAAAAATAATTACACTCTTTGTTTTTGTATAATTGAAAGGACATGGTCATTAAAATAAGAAATCATCTATAACTTATAAACACATATTTTAAATTAATGAATTGATTTTATGAATTATCTTGGAGTTTGATTACTTTTTAATATTATCTATTGTTGAGGGATTTACTCCCCTAGGGCATTTGGGTGGAAACCCTAGCAGACTGAAAGTTGTCTAAACAGAGAAACACACATTCACACAGCTATTACGCTATAATAAGCAAATTCTAAAGTAAGAAGGGCGTACCTCAGGTCCTACGTTCGAGAAGTTCCTCAAGGGTCCAAACCATTCTTCAAGTCCCTTTCGCTCCTTTGTCCTGCAAAACAGACAATTCCAAAGAATGCAGCAGTATATGGACAAAGACTTATACAAAAATCATCTTTATGTTATAAAAGAAGGAAGTTAGTTATGAACTTTAAACAACCATTCATACATGAACATCATAAACACAAAGAAGAAGCATATCAGGAACCAAGACGTGTTTCTTTATTATAGACAAATAGAATGTACAAAAGGAGTAATATCATCTGAGTAACCTTTCACAGGCTCCAAGCAAAGCTTCCTTCCGGATCCGTCCAGCCTCAAGCCTCTAGCAGATCTCCTTCCAAGACTCACTCCATGATGCCATAACTAGTGGATGAACATCAAATCACAAGGAAACAAGGGTTTCCTGT
>APFE030267502.1:0-10913 GCA_000404065.3 Pinus taeda | reverse complement strand
TTTGTATTTATGTTCTATCTGCAGTTTATCGTAATGCTGATGTGATTGCTAACTGTGAAAATTTAAATAAATTGCTCTAGCATAGAACATACCTAAATTTAACACAAACTGCTCTCTCAATAAACTATCTTTTCTTCCTTTTTTTGTCTCCAACCCCATCGACCCTGCTCTTATAATCCTTTGTTGGGTAACCAACGGCCATGATCACGTCTCACTCAACGACTATGATCATCTTGAATCCATCAATTAACTTTTTTGGAAGTCTCTAGAGCAAAATCAACCTCCCTCAATTAATCTGATTTAATTAACCACTTTTCATAAGTTAGACTTGAAAAATATTTAATTATAGGCTAATTAATCTAATTGAGGTAGTTCTAAAGATTTTTTGATGAAAACTTTTTTGAGTTTTGGAGATCTCACATTCCTTTGCCTCTTAGACACCATAGAGACAATAACACTTGTTTATTGCTACCCGAAAAACTAACACCCTCTTGCTCTTAAGGTAAGAAGACACTGCATACAAGGAGAAAGGTTCATCTTAAAATTTAGTCATTTGAAGAAAGAAAAGGCCACCAAATGATGAGAAGCCATTTACATGGAATAATGACAATGAGAAGATGGCAAATCCAGTCATTATGTGTTATTTCTATCAAATTGGTGAATGAACAATCAAGATACAAACAAAATATGTTAAGTTGAATAAGCGTCTTGAACCCTGTTAAAATTAATTGATACTCTAATTGTCCAAGAAAATAATGACACTGACAACATGTGAGGTTCTCACAATAGTTAGGCTTGCCATGTGAAAATTTCGCTACAGTGATTGACTTATTTCTCCTACTTATAATAAGTTATTTACCAATGCTTCAGTAAATATCAAAATAAATTCAACTGCAGACTTCACAATTTAAGAACTGAAAATTAAATAGGCAAGAGAAACATTAGCATATAAACAATCACATTGACAAACTTGTTTTTGGATAATCATCCCTGGAAAATCCCAATGCGGGAAAGCCAGTGCAGCAGATCTGAGGGTTTCTATTATTGGCAGTAAATTTCTGAATACAATCTGGATGCCTCAGATAAAATGGCAATCCACTCAGAGAAGATAACTGATAGAAAAATAGTGAGAATTTTCTCACACTAAATCTAGAGATTTTACACTGGCCCCAGCTCCTCGATGACCCACTACGCAGTCACTGTGTGGCTTCTGCGTGGAGGCTCCCTCTGATTGCGTCACCCTAGCTGTTGTTCGTTCTGCTGCTGAGAAATCGAGGTTTCTCTTGCCAATCACCCACAGTGACTCCCGGCACTGATCTTTGTTGTTCCCCAGCAATTTTGCATCAACCTCCTCCAGTTGTTGCACTGTCCTTCCTTGGCACTGTGCTGGCTCTTTGATCCTTCACTGTCTTCTCTGAAGCATATTCACTTGAACTGGAAATCACTTCCTTCCAGTACTACCTCTGATCCTCATTGCTTGATCACTTGTTCGAACTCCTAAGCAAACCCTACCCTAGGAATATCGAACTGACTGATCAACTCCCTGTATATCTCAAATGAACCCCAAGCCTCCTTATACTTTTGTCGTTGAGACTTCAACGGCTGAGATTAAGTCTCTAATAGACGACTAAGATTAAATCTTGGCTTGATCCGCTTTCTAGAACATTCTCACCCATATTTTAATTAATACCCATTAATACTTTAATTTTCCTAAGTTTAGACTTAGGAACCCCATTAAAAATATTAATTATTTTAATAAAATACAATCCGTGTGGAATTTCACCAAACGATTTCTGGGTTCTTTAGAACTCGTGTGCATTAGCCTCTTTACCAACTTTCATGGCTAGAGCACATCTAATGCTACCAAAAACTAACAATCACTCTTAGCGAGGAAAGTGCTCAGTGACAATGTCCAACTGCATGTTGCTCTGTATCTAAAGCATCTCCTTTCCGCACTGTTGTTGCCCCCAACACTGTGTTGTTGCAACTACTGTATTGATGCCCATAACACTGCCACTACCACTACTGCATCTGTATTACAACTCCCTCTCAAATGTTGCACCACACTATTGAAAGGGATTTTCCAACATACCCATCTACTCCCGAAATTCAAAAAACTTTGTTCTTCCTAGAGCCTTGGTGAGTACATCTACTACCTGATTTCCTGTGGGAGTATACTCCAACTGTACCACCCCACGCTGAACACAGTCCCTAATAAAGTGACACTGAATATCAATGTGTTTGGAGCGATCATGAAACGCTGGATTTTCAGAGAGCTTGATACAACTATGATTATCACAGAAGATTTTTGGCGCTTCCATCCTTTTCTTGAATAGATTTACAAGCAATTTCCTAAGCCATATAGCTTCACATGTTGCTTTGCTAGCTGCCATATACTCAGCTTCAGCTGAGCTCAGTGCTACAGACTTCTATTTTTTACTGCACGAGGAGGTCATCGTAGATCCAGTACCGAAGCAATACCCAGTGGTATTTTTCCTGTATACTGAACTTCCTGCCCAATCTACGTCAGTGAATCCACTCAATTCGATATCATCGCCCTTGGTGTATCTTAATCCAAAATTGATTGTTCCCCACACATACCTGAGAATGTGCTTTGTTGTTGCCCAGTGCGCCCTTTTTTGTTCCACCATGAACTGACTAAGGGTGTTAACAGCAGAGCATAAATCTGGCCTGGTGTTGACCAGATACATAAGTGACCCAATGAGTTGTCTGTATAAAGTGGGGTCCACTTCCTTGTCTCTAATAGCATCTATTTTCTTCCAATTGGTAATCATAGGCGTAGCCATAGGTCGACAATCTTGCATTCTGAATCTTTTTAGAATTGCTGACACATATCTACCTTAGCCAAGGACAATCTCACCATCCTCCTACCAAACTTCCAATCCTAGAAAGTAGTGCATTAGCCCCAAATCCCTCATGTCAAATTCTATTTCCAGGTTCTTCTTGCAATCCTCTATGAGTCTGGATGACCCTGTCAAAAATAGATCATCCACATATAATACCAGAATTAACGACTCACCTTCTACCAACAGATAATAAAGATTTGGATAGGCATCGCTCCTGATGAATCCCATCTGTTTTAAGTAGCTGTCAATTCGACCATACCAAGCTCTGGGTGCTTGTTTCAGCCCATACAAGTCTTTCTTCAACCTACACACATGAGTTCTCTTTTCATGTGTTTTGAAACCTTCTGGTTGTTCGATATATACCTCTTCTTCTATCACCCCATTCAAGAACGTTGTCTTGACATCCATTTGGTGAATCTCCCATCCCATCTGTGCTGCAAGGGATATAATAGATCTGATAGAGGTATACCGAGCGACTGGGGCAAAGGTCTCTTCATAGTCTATTCCTTCCTTTTGAGCAAATCCTTTTGCTACAAACCTAGCCTTATACTTGTCTACGCTACCATCTGCAGCATACTTGATCTTGTAGATCCATCTCGAACCCACAACTGATCTGTTCACTTGTCTTGGTACAATTTCCCAAACATCATTTGTCATAATGGAATTGTACTCTTCTACCATGGCATCCACCCATACCTGGTGCTGCATGACTTCACGAAAACTAGAAGGTTCTTCAACCTGAGCTAGCAATGCTTGGTACCTGTCAAGTTGTCTACACTGCCTTTTCTCGGCTCTAGGAGCTCCAATGAATTCCTCTACGTCCCTCAGAGTCTGTCATACCTCTAGGCTATTTCTTCCACTGGTGGTGGGAGGTTCCATCTATTCCTCTTCCTATTGTTGTGCTTGATGTGACACGCTTGGCTCCTCTTCTCTTAAGGAGATGCTAGTACTAGTTACAGTGCTTGAACCAGATATCTGTATTCCTGCTCGATCTGATCCTTGTTGCTGGACCAGAGGAACATCCTCAGCCTGTTCTTCAAAAGGCATCTCTCGAGATTTCCTAAAAGCTCTGTCTTTCATGAACTTTACATCCCATCTTACTACAATCTTCCTACTGCTCGGAATGTAGATTCAGTATGCCTTTGAAGTCTCACTGTAACGCACGAGATATCCAACTTCAGTAGTCTACTTTAACTTGCTCCGCTTCTCTTCTAGAATATGACAATAAGCCACACTTCTGAGTATCTTGAGGTTAATCACTTCTGGCTTTTTTTCCAGAAAAACACCCTTTGGCGTCTTCTTTCCTAAAGCCCTGTGAGGAGTCCTGTTCTGAATGTATACAGTCACACTGCATGCTTCTGACCACAAAAACTTGGGTAGATTCTGATCATATAACATCGCCTTTGCTTCTCCAACAATAGTTATGTTCTTCCTTTCCGCGACTCCATTCTGCTCTGGATTATAAGGTGATGTCCATTCTCTTCTGATCCCTTCCCTTGCACAGAAATCTGTGAAGTTTTTATCCGTGTATTCTCCACCATTGTCCGAGCGCAATATTTTGATCTTCCTTCCTGTCAGGCTTTCCACTAGAGCCTTAAACACATTAAACCAATCAAAGACCTCACCCTTGGTTCTTAAGAAATAAATCCAAGTTTTCCTGGATTGGTCGTCTATGAAGGTGACAAAATACTCAACACCGTTGATAGCTCTTGTAGACATTAGACCACAGATGTCTGAGTGTATTAAACCCAACACACTCTTAGCTCTATTGTTGCTTCTAGAATAAGCTGCTTTGTCGTACTTGCTTAGTACGCAGCCTCCGCATGTATCATCATGCTTGATAGTAAGCATTGGAACCCCCATAACAGTTTCCTTGAGCATCCTTAATGCCCCATGATGTAAGTGTCCCATTCTTCTATGCCACAGTTCATTTAAGTCTTTTTCTCCACTAACATTATTGCTTATCAGTGCCATAGGAGACTCAAGTTGCAACTTGTATAACTTGTTGCTTTGAGTTCCAATCTGGGCCCTCTTTCTCCACATAGGATGCTTGACATATACTCTATTACCAATGAAGTACACATCATATCATTTATCTTATAATTGAGACACAAAAATCAAATTCATTCCCATACCTGGAACATGTAGTATGTTAGTGGCCCGAGGACTATCTCCAGGTACTGTCTGGAATGTAACAGTTCCCTTTCCTACTGGGGTGCATTTCATCCTGTTACCCATTGTGATTTGGAAGTTCATCTATTCCTCCTGATAGCTCGAGAAATATTCTCGTTCTCCAGTCATATGAGTTGAAGCCCCGCTATCAATGTATCAATCCTCAGCTGATGCAGAACTCGATAGGCAAGCAAATTATTCTTCCAGCCTAGAAGCAAATTCAGAAATATTATGATCCCTATTGTTCTCCATGCTCTTTTTCTCTGCTACCATCTTGACTTCCTCTGGTACCATGAGAAAATTTCACTGTAGTGACTGATTTATTTCTCCTACTTATAATAAGTTATTTACCAATGCTTCAATAAATTTCAAAATAAACTTAGCTGCAGACTTCACAGATTATGAACTGAAAATTGAATAGGCAAGAGAAACACCAGCATATAAACAATCACATTAACACACTTGTTTTTGGACAATCGTCCCTAGAAAAACCCAATGCGAGAAAACCAGTGCAGCAGATCTGAGGGTCTCTATTATTGGCAGTAAATTTCTGAATACAATCTGGATGCCTTAGATAAAATGGAAATCCACTCAAAGAAGATAACTGATAGAAAAATAGTGAGAATTTTCTCACACTAAATCTGGAGATTTTACACTAGCCGCAACTCCTGGATGACCCACTACGCAGTCTCAACATGAGCTTACGCAGTCACTGCGTGGAGGCTCCCTCTAACTGCGTCACCCTAGCTGTTGCTGATTTCGCTGCTAAGAAATAGAGATTTCTCCTGCCAATCACCCACAGTGATTCCTAGAACTGATCTCTGTTGTTCCCCAGCAATTTTGTGTCAGCCTCCTCCAGTTGTTGCACGTCCCTCCTTGGCACTGCGTTGGCTCTTTGATCCTTCTATGTCTTCTCTAAAGCATATTCACTGGAACTGGAAATCACTTCCTTCCAGTACTGCCTCCGGTCCTCACTGCTTGATCACTTGTCCGAATTCCTTAGCAAATCCTAGGAATATCGAACTGGATGATCAACACCCTCTGTATCTCAAATGAACCCCAAGCCTCCTTATACTTTTCTTGTTGAGACTTCAACGACTGAGATTAAGTCTCTAATCAACGGCTAAGATTAAATCTTGACTTGATCCGCTTTCTAGAACATTCTCATCCATATTTTAATTAATACCCATTAATACTTTAATTTTCCTAAGTTTAGGCTTAGGAACCCCATTAAAAATATTAATTATTTTAATAAAATACAATCCGGGTGGAATTTCACCAAACGGTTTCTGGTTTTTTAGAACTCATGTGCCTTAGCCTCTCCACCAATTTTCATGGCTAGAGCACATCTGATGCTACAAAAAACTAACATGCCAATCCAATGTTCTGTCCATCTATACAGTCAAAATAACCCATCAAATGAAGATAAAGTCAAACCAATTATACTCCAAGCTCAAGCTTGAATAGAAGGTAGATAAGATAAGACATTATATATTAATGCCCGACAAATGACCAAAAATGTAGGTCAATAGGACTAGAGAAAACAAGGACAATCAGCCATAGGAACCTGCAAGAGTGTGCGATGTCCCCCTAGGACACCCCGACCAAAGATATTTGATTATTGGGCTTAAGAAGGAATCCCTCAAATAAATCCTCCTTCCTCAACCCAATGGCTAGCCCTGCATTCCTTCCCCTTACCCATGATACTATGACTTTTCCCCTTTCAAACCTTTAGGAAAGCCTTGAGTGTAATACACTGCTTGACTTTCCATGGCATTCTCTTTGAAACAATCCTAAGATTCCCTCGAGAAATCCTCATGACTAAGTACTCTGAGAAATCAAGAAGATCATGTAAGCTTTGCACATGATGCTCTAAGTACAAATGTTAGAAAATGTCTAAATGGGAGTTAGATCGACTACCCTTATTTTTTTCGAGGTAAGGAAATATCAAGGGCCTCATAAATACCCATCAAAGGAGATCAACAATTCACCCATCCTTAAAGGGGGATAACAGAACAAAGCGCCTATGAATGACAAGCAATCATCCCATGAAAGTGGATCAATAGTTGGAGATCGCTCATAGTAAACTCAAGCAAGAAGGGGCCTGAAAGTAATAAATGCCACTAACGACCAACATTCATCCCGCGAGTATAGAATGATGGCCCACATCCTCCCGTAGCAACCATATCCATCAATAGCCCAAAAATGTTAAAACATCATGAACAATTATAATTCACCCTATGAGAATAGACCTATGGCCAAGAGAAGATTGGCAAGGGTCTCCCTAACTTAGTGTAAGAAATTATAATGTTTCCAACATTACAAAGCACGAAACAAGGCAAAGATTCACCCCAACAATCTCACATTAGTAAATCTCCCTTGCCAATAAGGGCTTACCATGTGTCCAAACCAACTTAGTTATGATAGTTTTTTGTATCGAATCTCCACTTAATCTGCAAATTTGGAAAATGAATGCCCACATGTTGGAGTATTTTTTTACATCAAAGCTAAAGTAAAGCTCCCTCTATTAAGTCTATGCAATATTGAAGGAAAAGACGCATGTCAAACAAAAACTACAACTTTCCATAGCTTGTGATCCCATCAAATGAACCCAGCACTTCTACCACCATTGAAACCAACATCTGGTTCTACCAACATGGCAATATCATTTTCACTAAGTAAGTCCTTTTGCTCAAAAACAGTGCATTTCCCTCCTAATAACAGTTTCCACCATGATCAAAGCTAAGAAAGCTTTAATTAAGGAACTATCCTCCTGACCCTCAAGTCGTCGTCCGAAATGAGCGATGTCTCATCTTCTAATCCCCCCCTCTCGTGGATAATCTTCCTAGAGTGACTTCCCCTACTCCTCAATACACATCTCCTTGAAAATTGAAAGGGACCCGCTACAATTGATTCCTACAAAGACAAGGAAAACTAGTATTCCATGAGGACACATCCTTCAGGGTTGAGGGCACACCATTTACACTCCCAAGACTGGGGGCACAGAGTGAAACATTTTTGATGTGCCTTATTACTGATCTTTTTAGCAGGGCTACTAAGGTCCTGGCAATCTTGCTACATTGGCACAAACAAGGCAGGGACCCACTATCACCTAGGCCCAAGCCCCCACTATTTAGGCACAACAACTCCTAAACAACCAAGGCAGGCATCCCCAGAGATCCCCCAACACTTTGGTATGTGATTAGTGCCTTATATGGAGTCAGTGGGGTGAAGGTGTTCTAGATTGCTTCTTGTTCTGCTGATAAAATAGTCATAAAACAGTTTGGATTTCTAACACCAAACTATTAGTAGCCAAATCACTCAAGATATGTAATGCAACCTATGGATTTTGGTCTACAGACTTTATCCTAAACAATAGTATTTTCCATCAGCAATTCATATTTTCTCAGCAATTTGAGCCATGATTTATTGGATTGTGGCATCAAAAGGGAGGGTCGAACCAGCATCAAATTTGCTCCAATATATTAATTTACAGCCATGTAAGGGGACATTACAGCGCTATCATCATCTCCTATTTGCCCAACAAATCGTGCCAGTAGCCATAGTCGTTTATGGGCTTCCATAATTCTATTTTTGTAACTCAAAAGGCTACTTCGACATGTAACTACAGGCCAGATTAATAAAACAGATCAAAATATATTGGCTGAGTTTGTTGTGGTATTTTTGCTTGAGGTATAATGGTTGAGTTATTTGTTTAGCAAGAAGAGATATTACACTGGTATTAATAAATAGATATGTTATATTGGTGAATTTATTTGCTATGATATTTTGTTTTGGGTATATTGGTTGAGTTGTCTATCCAGAAAGAGGGGCTTTTACAGTGCTATTAGAGCGAGGGTTTTCTTGCCAATTTGTGAGTGATACTATCTTGATGTCTCCGGAGGATAGGGAATACATAACCTACAGGAAACAAAGAAAAGGTGATAACAATCTTCACTCGGAATCATAAGAAGACGAAGACATTGGGGACAGGAACGAATAGCCCGGGAGAAGCACTATGAATATTCTAAATGACCTTGCAAGGGGCAGCAACAGTTGATTCCACTTATCAGCCAACTTATAGCAAATAATCAAGGGGACCAAAACAATACTGGCAACAATGGTTAGAGGGTCAAATGGGAACAACGCTAAAGGGGGCAACAATGATACCCCAGTTCAGAATAACCCTCGGACAACAAGAGGAGTGACTCCTAGACCTCTCTTACCTCAATTCTTGGAAGAACAGTGAAGCGAAAAAACTCAAGAGTTGTTTGTGCTTTAAATATAAAATACACAAATGTATTGTGGTATGGATGAATGTTACAACAAAGGCCTGTTTATATTCCTAGGCAGGTGTCCTTTCATGATTGGACATGTCATTTAGACATGCCTTTTCACTTAACTAATAACTATTTCAAATAATCATTATTTTGATTATTTATTATTTACATTTATTTATATGCATTTTATTTTATATAGTTTATATTCGTAACATTGCCCCTCTTCAAAGAGCTTTGTCCTCAAACCTTAATTCGTTAAAAAAAATTCACTTGCCCACATCATTTTTGGCATGTGTAAGTTGTCAGTAGTACTATCTGGGAATCGTGATTTATCCATTTTCCCTTTGACTATTAATATTATTATTATTATTATTATAATTGATTTTGTAATTAATCAATTCACTTTATAAAATTTAATTATAAGTTAACTTTATAATTAAAAAAAGTTACCTTATATTTACTTCATAAAGTGGCTTGAATAATTAAAAATTGTTTTTTTAATTTTATTTTTTATATATACCAATGGTCATCGTACAGTTACGACCAACCAGGGTTTTGTTTGACCAAGACAAGTTTCCTATTCAAAATATCTAACTGGTATTTACCGCAGCACTTTGAATGTGAACCTTATGTTGCACCTTGTGTTTTTCTGTTACAATGCATGGAATGAACAAATATAAGTTATCGTTGTCACACACAACACCGCATCAAATAGCGCTTTAATATTAGGGATTGGGGGTGGTGGAAGTGCATTCTCCATACCACGAGAGGGATTCCACACACAGAGACTGGTCTCTGAAGCACAACGCCTGTTGTGGCAATCATATCGCCTCTTCAACTCATATGGGCATGTAAAAACATGCAATACAATGAGTTCGCCAGGGGAGACAATATCAGTCGCATTATAAACACGATCATACAATTATGGGGATGTGGTACAATAACATTGGCCCATGATCGACTCAACAAGTTGAGGGCCTGTTGACCCTGCCGCCCGCACCTACCTACACAGTTAGCGAGAAAAGCCTTCAACCCCACAAGGTGTGGTTGGTGGCAGGGAACTCAGAGAAGGGGCTGTCACACTGATCCCAACTCTCTCTGTTTTAGCTATCTCCTAGGCTAGCTAAGGGGGGTGGTCCCTAAATGGAAAGTTAAGCCTAAAGCTAAGATGTAAATTTCTAGGAGAATTATTAGAATTAAATAAGATTGTTAATCTGAGATCTATAAGCAAACATAATATAAGCAACAGCCATAAACCGTACGATAAACATGAAACATATAAATGACCAGTGCCTTTAAAACGTTGCTCTTTCAAAAATGAAAATATTTTTATTTGTATTTCTTTTTATGATCAAAACGAAAACCAATGCTTTTAAATGAAAAGGAAAAAATTTGTTTTAACTTTTCGAAATAGAAACTAAGCTAAGGGCTCCAGAAACTCCCACTTGAGTAAATCTTTTTTTTTTGATGTCTTAAGAGCTTGATGGCTTGAACAACATGTGGGATCCTTGGTGTCCTTGGAGGTGACTATTCCCACCGAAGAAGTCCTCGCCCTCCAACAGAGCTGGCAACCTGTCGCTTGAAAACACAGAAA
>APFE030267500.1:0-35577 GCA_000404065.3 Pinus taeda | reverse complement strand
AATAATAATATAAGAAAAAGGACAACAGGGGGGTGGGCGGGGGGACAGACGATGACTAGGAGGAGAGGGTTGGGACCCAGCAACTATTGATCCTGCAGCCATCCTCTCTATTGAGATTGTTCAGCCTTTTCTCAATCTCAAGCGCCTCCCTGAATTTATGGTGATGGAAGTGGGACACTTTAGCAATCACACTAGCCTCCTCAATGCAGACATGATGATTGGTTTTCTCAACATGCTCTGCTAAAGCAGAAGACTTGGTTCTCCTATGCCTAAGGTCAGCTGTGTGCTCACTAATCCTCTGATTAATGGATCGACCAGTCTCACCAATATAGGGGGTCCCACAAGAACAGGGAATAATATAAACCCCTTTCATGTCCTTGGGGTCAATAGGATCCTTCACAGATCTGAGAGACTTATGAATGGTATTGAGAGGTCTAAAGGTCGAGGAGACATTATGCTTCTTAAGGATCCTCGCAATCTTGTCCGTCGTTCCCTAAACATACGGAAGATGGACACCGGGAATCCTCTCCTTCTTATCTCTTCTAGCTATTGAGTTCTTAGCTGCTTTGAGGAAAGCCTTCTGACCCAAGTGCCTACTATAACCATTTTCAACAAAGACATTAAGGAGATGGGTTTTCTCCTCCTCGAAGCTCTTTTCATCAGAGATCCTTAAGGCACGAGTAGCAAGGGTGCTGAGAACCCCCAACTTCTGAGCCAGGAAATGGTGGGAACTAGCATGAAGATATTGCTCCGTATGAGTTTTCTTTCGAAATACCCGTTGGGAGAGGGAACCATCACTATTCTTCGAGATAAGAATATCAAGGAAAGGGAGGCAGCCATCGACTTCCTGCTCCTTACTGAACTTAATGGCCGAGGATTGACTATTGAGATGATCAAAGAAGAGGTCTAACTCCTCTTGGCCATGAGACCAGATGACATTAGTGTCATCTACATACCTTTTCCAAAGCTTAGGCAAGAGTCGAGCTGAGTTAAGAGACCTGGATTCAAAGTCCTCCATAAAAATATTCACAACAACAGGGGAAAGGGGTGAGCCCATGGCAACACCACAGGTTTGATCAAAGAACTCACCTTCAAAACAGAAAAAAGTCAAAGTGAGGCAGATCTCAACCAATCGAGCGGTATCAGGATTGGTAAGACAGTAGATAACTTCCATGGCCTCATTTATAGGGATGCAAGTATACAGGGAGACCACATCATAACTTATCAGAATGTCTCCAGAGTCCAGTTTAATGTCTTTGAGCTCTTCGATAAAAGAAGCAGAGTCTTTAACGAAGGACCTTGTATGACCAACTAAGGATTTAAGCTTCAAGGAAAGGAACTTTGTTAGAAGATATGTAGGACCCCCAATGGTGTTGACTATGGGCCTAAGGGGAGCACCTTCCTTATGAATCTTAAGGAGACCATATATTCTAGGAGTGATAGGATTGCTCTCAATGAGCTTACTGTGCAGGGGACCCACCGAGCTATTGGATTTGATGGTAAGGGCCACATTTCTGGAGATCTTTTTTAACAGGTTTTTGGGAAGCTTCTTATAGCTCCCACTGTTATGAAGATGCTCCAACATTTTATTGTGGTAGTCATATTTGTTAAGAATAACAGCCGCCCCACCTTTATCATCTTTCAAAACAACAATATCTTTGTTCTGATTTAAGGATTTTAGGGCTTCAAATTCGTTCCTGCTAAGGTTGCTCTTAGGAGGCTTAGCTTTCCTAAGGACAACAACACAATCTTGCCTAATAGTGTTTTTAACACTATCAGGTAAACCACAAATCCCAAATTCAATGTCACAAAAAATGTCATCAATCGGGATCTTCTTTGGGGCTAAGGCAAAATTTAAACCTTTACCTAAAACCTTAAAAACCAAAGGGGGCAAAGAGAAACTAGACAAATTGACAACCTTCTTATTATTATGAGAGGGAGGGGGAGGAGGATCAAGATTATTCTTACACTTAGAATCACTGAACCTATTAAGCACCTTTAACCCCTTACTACAGATATTACTCCTACTTTCTATATTATTAAACCTCGAACTATTATTATTATTATCCTTATTATTATTATTATTATCATTAATATCAACACCCCTCTTATTATTATAACTAATATTAATATTATTATTCGTATTCTTGATCAGCTTATTATAATTAACCATATTAACATTAATAAAACTATCATTATTATTATAACTAAAATTAATATTATTGTCTATATTCTTAAAGTACTTATTATTACCATTATTATAGTTATCAATATTATTATTAATAAAACTATTAATATAATTATTATTACAACATAATTATTATTATTAATATAATTATTATTATTATTATTAATAAAAATTAAAATTAATAATAATAATAATATTATTATTATTATTATTATTAATAGAATTATTATAATTAATATTATAATAATAATTATTAAAGTATTAATATCATTATTATTATCATAACTAATATCAACGCTCAATATTAACGCATGCGTGGTTTACCTGATAGTGTTAAAAACACTATTAGGCAAGATTGTGCTGTTGTCCTTAGGAAAGCTAAGCCTCCTAAGAGCAACCTTAGCAGGAACGAATTTGAAGCCCTAAAATCCTTAAATCAGAACAAAGATATTGTTGTTCTGAAAGCCGATAAAGGTGGGCCAGTTGTTATTCTTAACAAGGATGACTACCACAATAAAATGTTGGAGCATCTTCATAATAGTGGGAGCTATAAGAAGCTTCCTAAAAACCCATTAAAAAATATCTCTAGAAATGTGGCCCTTGTCATCAAATCCAATAGTTCGGTGGGTCCCCTTCACAGTAAGCTCATTGAGAGCAATCCTATCACTCCTAGAATCTATGGTCTCCCTAAGATTCATAAGGAAGGTGCTCCCTTTAAGCCCATAGTCAACATCATGGGGTCCTACCTATATTCTGACAAAGTTCCTTGCCTTGAAGCTTAAACCCTTAGTTGGTTGTACAGGGTCCTTCGTTAAAGACTCTGCTTCTTTTATCGAAGAGCTCAAAGACATTAAACTGGACTCTGGAGACATTCTGGTCAGTTTTGATGTGGTCTCCCTGTACACTTGCATCCCTATAAATGAGGCCATGGAAGTTATCTATCGTCTTACCGATCCTGATATCGCTCGATTGGTTGAGATCTGCCTCACTTCGACTTTTTGTTTCTTTGAAGGTGAGTTCTTCGAGCAAACCTGTGGTGTTGCCATGGGCTCACCCCTTTCCCCTATTGTTGTGAATCGTTTTATGGATGACTTTGAGTCCAGGGCTCTTAACTCAGCCCGACTCTTGCCTAAGCTTTGGAAAAGGCATGTAGATGACACTAATGTTATCTGGTCTCATGGCCAAGAGGAGTTAGACCTCTTCTTTGATCATCTCAATAGTCAATCCTCAGCCATTAAGTTCACTAAGGAGCAGGAAGTCAATGGTTGTCTCCCTTTCCTTGATATTCTTATCTCAAAGAATAGTGATGGTTCCCTCTCCCACTGGGTATTTCGAAAGAAAACTCATACGGAGCAGTATCTTCATGCTAGTTCCCACCATTTCCCGGCTCAGAAGTTGGGGGTTCTCAACATCCTTGCTACTCGTGCCTTAAGGATCTATGATGAAAAGAGCTTCGAGGAGGAGAAATCCCATCTCCTTAATGTCTTTGTTGAAAATGGTTATAGTAGGCACTTGGGTCAAAAGGCTTTCCTCAAAGCAGCTAAGAACTCAATAGCTAGAAGAGATAAGAAGGAGAGGATTCCCGGTGTCCATCTTCCGTATGTTTAGGGAACGACGGAAACGATTGCGAGGATCCTTAAGATATATAATATCCAACTAAAATTTAGTGCTAATTTATGGCTCATATACTAATCCTCATCACCAACATAACCCCCAAGTCTACAACACTCAAGGCCTATATTAATAAATATATGCAACATAATTTTAAATGGAAATTTATATCACCTAAAAGGTTTAATTAAATGTAATTGACAATTTGACTTACTTGGTTTTAAAATAGAATAAAAGGAGAATGCATCAATGTAATCAACATGTCAATGCTTCAAGGGTTATCAACCTAAATTCAATCATGAAAACAAGATACCAAATCCATAACTTCTTACCAATTCTATGTTGGTGTCACCTCTTTAACAATGCAATAATAAAGTCATAAATCATTTGGATTGGGTCATCATACAAATTGTCATTTGTAGTGCTACATTTTGGTTAGAAAATTTTGGAGGAATCAAATTTTGAGATCATTTTAGTAGTAGGTCCTAGTTTGCAAAATGGATGTTGGAAACTATCTAAAACCTTCTAGAGCCATTTTGAGGCTTCAAGTGGCCTTTTCCAATAAAAAGTATCCTTGGATGTCATCAACAATATTCTACACATTGAGACCTTTTCAATGGTTCAAGAATCACCTCAATCAAATATCTTATATGAAATTTATGCTTCCTGTAAATTGAATTACCGAGTTGATCACCCTCGTATGAGTGAATGCCACATTAGCCTCCATTACTCGAACATGTGGGGCTATACATGTGTGGAATTTCAAGAATATTCGAGAAGGTGTAACATCATAATTTTTCTCCTTAGAAAAAATGTAATTAAAATTGTTATAAAGTGTGCATGGATATTTTTATTTTTTTCTACACTAATCACCATGAGATATATATACCATGTTGTTGTAAACATTGTAGGCATTTTATTTTTTTCAAATCATAAAAGTGATGATGATCAAGACTAGTACAATTGAGCATATATAGGTACTATGATACCACAAGTGAGGAAAGGTAAGGTTGTTTAAAGGTTCCCTTTATTATTCCTTTTATCTACCCAACCTTATCGTATTTATATTCAAGCTATAAGTAGTAGAGAAAACAAATTCCTATATTTAAGCCATCACTCCTATATCAAGATATAAGTAGTGGAGAAAAGAAATTCCTAGATTTAAGCCAGCACTCCTATACCTAGAAAGTTTCCTCCCATATATTCTTGGAACAAGAAGAAGTGGTGAGGGAAACTTCTTGTTAGAGAAGATGCATGGGAAAATTCAATGACAAGAAGGAAGTTGAAAAAGGGATAATAAAAGAGAAGTTTTAGAGACTAGTGGAAAGAAAGAAAAAAGTACTAGGATGATATAAATCAGAATAGCCATGAAAATAAGCAAAACAACTTGTAGGAATATCTACGAAACCAATAAAATATGTAATAATTTTTATGACACAAATTGTTTCATTCTATGAACTCACTAAAAATAACAAGGAGAAGAGACTATTGACGGAATGAGAAGCAGAGAAGGAAGTGCTCCTTGTGTTGTGAGGGGTAGGTAATTCGGGTACTTGGAGCTACTCTATCTTTTTCAAATTTAGTAGTGAAAAAATCCTAGTTGAATTACATATAGGCTAAACCCATAACTAATTTCCCACATTTTGTGAGTGGAATCATAACCTAGTTAGGCGTTGAAATTATATGAAGAAATACCTACATTTGGGTGGAAATCACTCAATCTGCTTGGTTTTGTTGATCTTCTGCATTGTACTCAAATAAGTTTTCTATCTTTTCTCTTGTTAATTCTTTACATCACCATGGTTACAAATTATGAATGTAAAATGAGAAAAAATAATAATTTATATTCCAGTAACTATGTCTTTTGAATTATTAAAGTTGTACATTTTAATACATTTTTTCGGAAATAATGCATATTATGTAATTATAAATTTCGTTCTATGTATCCTCTATGGAATAGAAGAAATAGAAAAATAATTTCCAATATAACATCACAAGTCTTTCTCCATGTAATTTGATGATAACATTAATTGAATGGTGGATTTAGAGCCTCATTCTATTAAATTGCATCATTTAAGACCATCTAGTTGTCAATTCTATGAAACCTTGTTGTTCATTTATTGTGGTTTCACATGTATCTTTGGACATGGAATATTCCATTAGAAAATGAAAATAATCTCTTTTAATTTTCAAATTGATGCATTCCTCTAAATTTCATGGTTGTGATTTTTGAGATGTGTGCCAATGGAAGCTTAAGCCTTATCTCTTTGTCATGTGGGTTAGTGGTGGCAATAATTAAGGACCAATAGAGGAAAAGGGGATGAAGGGAAGAGGTCCCATTATATATATTCATTGTTAGTGATATTTTTTTGATGTTCCATATATGTAGGCATGTTGAAGTTTATTTAATAAACATCCAAAGAAATCTGTAGATAGTGGAGGCCTAGTTAGGCAGAACCTAGGAATAGAGGAACCATGTTTGTAGAATACTAGTGACAAAGTGTTACATATTATTTTTTTTCATTCATTGAAATTAATGATGTACCCTATATTTCATCATCTGAAGCATTATTGCCATTAATCCATAAATAAGATGGAAGAAAATTATTTCCCTAAAAGACGAAAATTTTGTTCAAATCCCTTTAAAAAACCTATTTCAAGAGGATGTGACAGGTTTCACATTGACAACATGAGACATAGTTGATTGTCACATGTTGCATGATTGTTAGGTGTGACACTATCGTTGTTTTCTCATTTACAAGGTGCAACTTACAAATGAAAAAAATAAAAAGAAAAAAATGAGAATCTTATAGAAGATAGTCCTCATGGTTGTCATCTATCCCGATCAATTTGGATCTAACTCACATCCCTAATTTGGCTAGATCCTAACCTCCTCTTCTTATCCTCCTGTAAGCTTATAAATGCAACCATATTTAATTTAGAGAGGGATCTTTATTGATTTCAGAAAACCTTTGGCTCTAATATTCTCATTGAACCTCTGCTAAAATATCCAACTTATGATCATAAATCTTTTGGAAGTAAGGTGTTGATATGAGAAATAGTTGGAAGGGGACTCTACGACATCAAGGAATTAGGTTGTAACCACTTCCTTCTGATAATATAGTTATATATTCCTTTCCCACAATCATTGTCTACGTTTGATGATTTTTGGTATATATCTCCTTAATCATATATATAATTCTTGTCAAATTGTATTTGGATTAGATGTACTTTTACTCTTGTTTGTTTGTGTTGTATATGGGTGTTTTCTTAGTGAGCATTGAAGAAAGGAAAAAATATGATAAGTAGGTATGAATCACTCATTTTACTCCTTTCAATGGTTTTTCATCTATTATTTGATTGCAATAGACTTAGGAAAACTTTAATATTTCTATTTTGTTTTGTTCTAGATCTAGGTATCAGATCTAGGGAGATTGGTCTTATCCATAAGAACGATTTATCCAATAACACATTGTTACATGCGTAAAGGTATATTAGAATAAGGAATTTTGTCAAAATTGAAATTCATCAACTTACCCTTTCTATCAATTGCTAAATGTATTCCCCGTCATTTAAAAAAATTTGGATTTCCAAAAGATCCAAAATCTGGAAACTTATGGCATACTTCTCATCATTTGAAAAAAAATGATATCTAGAGGATATGGAAATCCTCTATCAATGCATATTTGAAACTCTAGAAATATTGAACTTATTTAAATTTTACCTTCTTGGAAGAAACCCATATCTAGCTGATAGTGGGGTAAACTATGGCGAGATCACATGGAGTCTAGGTAGGTAAACCCCAAACTATCTAATTGAGTGGGTGTTTGGAGTGTCCCTTCTTGGTGAGATAATTTTGATGAAACTTAGAGAGGGTGATTTTGATGCAGTGATATCAATATTATGTATGTCATACATATGTATATACTTATATTCCATGGACTTGGTTTAGGTCACATGATTGATACATGCTTATGATAAAGGATGATTTTGGTAAGATTGATTTTGGTTAAGTGCATATTATCGATTTTTTCTCTTTTGCTATCCTAGTTTGTACATAGGTGTATGACATGGATGGTGATCCAAGATTGAGACGCATAGATCCATGGATGATAATGGTTATGTGGAACATATGGTTAATTATTATTTATGGATGATACATGGTTTGTATGAATATATATGCTTAATATTGTACTAATAAGGATGTGGCAGGGGCACTAGTTACTTGCAAACAGGGATGCTCAAATTGTAAATGAATTTGGAAGTCATGATACATGACTTTTATGATTACATATCTTAATCTTGTACTAAGCAAGATGTGGCAGGGGACATCATTATTTGCAAACAAGGATGTTCAAATTATAAATGATTGTGGAAGTCATTTCTTCAAAATCAAAATGACTACGGAAGTCATGCGCAATTCATGGTCTTGGAACAAGACCTTACCAGTAAGCCATGAGATGGGTATGAGCTCACAATAAGTGCCTTAAGGTGAAGTGCAAAGTTTCAAAGAAGAGTAGCTGAGAAGCCATGTAAATTTGGGCACGAAGTCCTAAATCCATGAGAGATAAAGACATGGAGTCTTGGATCTATAATAAAAGGATTAGGGTGTGGAGTCTTGAATTTTAAAAAATCAAGATGTGGAATCTTGGATCCTTGGAGTGCATCAGGGTGTGAAGTCCTCAATCTACTAAGGCATGGAGATGCATGTGATAGGGATGTGGAATCCCTATTCTCCAAAAGAAAAATACCACTCATGGGAAGCTCAAGGATGAATTTACTTAATAAAATCTCATTTTTTACTATTTTAGAGTGACTTCCTAAAAATGGAAAGTCATGTCTAACATCTTAAGTATGACTTTCCAAAAATAGTAAATCATTTTGCATCAATTGGTAATCAAGTATAGTTGAAGGAAAATAACTTAACTTATCTATCATCAATCCTAATAGTTTAATCTTGAAATAATAATCATCATCATCATCAATATTATTATTATTATTTATTATTATTATTATTATCTTTTATGAGACTATGATGTTATTATTAAAAGGAATTACAATTTACCTTCATCACCTCAATCACTTCACACCTCTCTCCTTCATGACTCTCATGGCTCTACATAAATCTCTCTCTTAATGATACATTACACCCTCTCTTATGTAGTCATCGAAGACATGGCATATTCCTCTTACACTCATTAAAATCATGTCATAAAAGATTCCTCTTATGTTCTCTTTAATGTATATGTTACACTCTTTTTAACTAAGGTATGAATACTACCCCTTAATGGCATGAGTTAAACTCCTCTAAATGGAATATGTTACTTTCTCTTAATGAATGCATATTTCTCCTCCTATATATGTGTCTCATGTCTTCTCACTTGGGATAGAGAGAGGTGCATGGTGATAAGAAGAGTTTGAGAGATTTGAAGAAGATTGTGAGAGGGATAGATTTGGAAAGTAGTCAAATTCTAATCTAAATTACTAAGTAGCTCTACCCAATGAAGTTGAACATGAGTGGTATTGAGAGGAAGTGAATGTTATGTCCCTATAATACTAGTGTATTCCCCTTATTGTTATTGTTATTATAGCTCCATATTGTTAGTGTTATGCCCATGTATCCCCCATGTTATTTTTGTGCCCCCATAGAATCCCACTATTGTTATTATTGTGCCCTTACATTATTTTTGTTATGTAGGCTCTGATTATTTTTTGACCCCTTAGACTATATATACCAAGGAGGTCTTATCATTTGTATCATCCAAGAATTGTTCATTTATGTAATGTAAATGAGGTTTCCCCCTCAAAGAGGATATTTATAAGTCATTGATCTATCTCTATTTGAGATGGTTGCATAACAATGAAACTTATCTTCCTCAACTTGCCTCGTATATCTCTCTAATACTATATTTTGGTTTTTTTTGTGAGCTTATATAGCTCGGGGGTTCCAGGGAGAAAGTTCTCCCTAGATATTGTTGGGTGGAAATTTGGATGGTTCAAATGATTTGATTAAGGAATAAGAGATGGATCATATTCTCATTGATTGGAGTTGAATATATCACCAGGTATAATTTTAATGGTCCTAAAATTGTATTATAGCATTAGCATAAAAGAAAAGGTCGAAATTTAAATTGTTGTAAGCATATAATTTTGGTTTAAGCTTACGTTATCTAGAATCTTATTGACTAGTTGAAAATCAAGACTAAGAGTGGTCTATATGTATGGTTGTTTAGATCTCAAGTTTGGAATTATTATTGGTGTAGTTTATGGTATTAATCTTGGTATTGTATCATTTGAGAAATAAAAGCCAAATATTGCTTAAGGAAAATGCAATAAAGAATTTTCCAAAGGACTTAGGTAAGAGTTCCATGAGTTATGGTTTTATTTCATTTTAATTGAAACAAATAATTAAAGGCATGTTTTAGAAAGGGTTTTAAGATATGGACCTTTGGATTATAACCTCCTACTAGGCTGGACAAGGATTTATGCCATGGAAGTTATGGTCTCAACCTATTTTAGGATGATTGCTTTCCCTCACTAGCGGGCACCGTGGCCATCGATATACTTACTTTTTTTGCTAGTAATTCTCAAAATACTAGAAGCATTCAACTTGTGGGTGAATCCCCACAACCTTATCAACATTTCAAGGTAGGATTTCTTAAGGATTCCTACTTAATGGGAACCTTTTCGCTCCTTCCTCCTAACATTCCCAATCTAGTTTCATTTGCTAATATGATTTCCTCTTGTACTATTCCATTTGATACATGTATAGTACTTGACATTTCTAATGTTGATACATTTGGTGACCATATGGAACTCAGTCTCGTTGAGCTTGAATATGAAGCAGTTTATTCAGCCTGTTTGGAAAATTCTGATATCCATTCCTCAATAAATTGGGTTGATCATTCCTAAGATTTTGGTTCCTATTTTGACCCTTTCACCGGTACATTATCTACTAACGAAAGCATCATGGAAATCATGATGTCAGATGAAGCACCATGGGACGATAATCATCATCATTCCTCATTACCTAAAACCCTTGAGAATATTATTGGAGATGTTTACTCACCCAATATCATTGAGACATTTAAGGATTTCATATCCATTCATGATGTTGATTCAAAAAATAACTTAGCAAATATTGTAGAGATCATTCCTCTTGATATTTCAACTAAACCTGGATTTAACGAAAATGTACATATTGGTGTGTCATGTTCTCCTGATGAGATCAAGATTTATAAAGCCCTCTTTCAAGAATTTCGTGATGTTTTAACTTGGAGATATGAAGAGATTCCAGGTATTGATCTGAATATCATGGTACATAATATTAAAACTTATTCAGATGCTAAGCCAGTTTGAGAACACCCATGTCTAGTTCACCCTAAAAGAGATGTTGTGATCAAGGCAGAAGTTGAAAAACTTTTGTGTGTTGGTTTTATTTACCTGATTCCTCTCACTGATTGGGTCATAAAGATAGTCCTTGCAATTAAGAAACAAGGAACGATTCAAGTATACATTGACTATCAGGATATTAACCGTGCTTATCCAAAAGACAACTACCCAACCTCATTCATCGACCAAATTGTTGATGAGTGTGTTAGAAGTGAATTGTTTTTGTTTATTGATGGTTTTTCTAGTTACAATCAAATCAACATACTCCCATCTAACAAACATGATACTGCATTTATTTTTCCATGGCACACATTTGCCTATTGTAAACTTCCTTTTGGTTGAAGAATGTTGGTGCAACTTTCAAGAGGGATGTGAATTATCCCTTTCCTGATATCAAGCACATATTACAACCTTATTTTGATGATTTACCTTCCCACTCCAAACATTGTGAGGATCACCCAATGCATCTTAGAGAAATTTTCCTACATTGTCTGCATTATAATCTGCACAAGTGTGTATTTTGGGTCCAATCTGATAGACTTCTTAGGTTCATTGTGTCAAAACAAGGAATCTGAATCGATCCACTCAAAGTATATGAAATTATTGATTTTCCTGCACCTTCCTCACTAGTTCAGTTAGAGCGCATCCAAGGGAAGGCTAACTTTCTACAGAGATTCATCCTAAATTATGCATAATTTATGAAAGGATTTACTCACCTATTGGAAAAAGGGGTTCCCTTCCATTGGGATGATACAACCCAAAAGGATTTTGATGCCTTTATTTATGTCCTAGTTCGAGCATAATTATTATATCCCCCTAACTATCAATGAGACTATTTCTTGTATCTTATTACGATTGTTGCCACCATTACTATGGTGTTGGTCCAAGAAAATGACCTAGGAGATGAACATCCTATCTATTATTTGAGTCAAAATTTAAATGATACCGAAATCAAATACACTCACGTTGAAAAGTTAGCTTTGGTAGTTGTGCAAGCTATCTAAATATTTCACCACTAATATTCTGCTTCAAAGACTATGGTAGTTTCTGATTGCAACCTGATGACTTACATTTTGTCACATTGATTGATGGGAGGAAATACTATAAATGGATCATTATTCTGCAAGAGTTTGATTTGGAATTCATCAAATCCAAATCTAAGAAGTCCTTAGTCTTTGCTGAACTGATATGTGACATTCCCTTATCTGAAACTAACTCGACATATGATGATTTGATCCTCAATGAGTCATTGTTCCTGATTGATTCATTTGATCCATGGTATGGAGATATTGTTATCTATCTCCAGACCCAAACTTTATGGCCAAACACCTTTCTCTCTAATCAACGATGCATTCGATACCAAGCTTGAAATTATATCATATTTGGCGACACCCTATATTATTGTGGTGCTAATATGATATTCAAATAGTGCCTCACTCATAAGAAGGCTGAGAAAGCTTTGAATGAATGTCACACTAGAGCATGTGGCAGAAATATGTTTGGCTATGCCACCACCCAAAATATCTTGCACGTTGGTTACTTTTGGCCAACCATGTTTTGAGATTGCATTCTCGCAAGCCAAAAGTGTCACGCTTATGAAATTTATAATCATAAATCCCATGCTCCACCTACTCATATGCATCACGTTATCATTATTTGACCCTTTGAGAAATGGGGCATTTACCTCATGATCTGTAACCCTCATTCATCCAGGGGCATGGCTACATCATCATGGTTGTAAACTATTTTACCAAATGGGTCGAAGTGATGCCTACATACAAAAATAATGGTGAAACAACTGCATTATTTTTTTTCAACCATGTCATTTCCATATTTGGTGTGATGCAAGCCATCGTTACATACCATGGTAAACATTTCTGAAATTACATGATGTCTGAACTTATCGCCAAGTTGGGCCTTCAAAATGATAGCTCGACTCCCTATTACCCACAATCCAATGGGCAAGTAGAATCCATTAACAAGGTTTTGAAAATAATGTTGCAATGCATGATAGGGATTCATAAGATGAATTGGCACCTCATTATTTTTTCTGCTTTGTGGGAATACCAAACATCTATCCAAGTTGTGACTAGATTCACACCCTTTCAGTTGGTGTATGGTTCAGAAGCACTCCTGCCCATTGAATGTGGGGTTCCATATTTAAAGCTTTCCATCGATATTCTTCTCACAATTTCCACAAAAGGAGAGCATTTTTTGCATCTATCCCACTTAGATGAGACACAAAGTGATGCTACAATGGCCATTGAGGCCCACAAGTAACATATCAAAGTGTATTATGATAAAAATGTTAAACCTAGGGCCTCCTTGAAAGGTGATATGGTCCTTTTATATGATCAAGAAGCTAATAAATTAGGAGCTAGAAGGATCGAACCAATGTGGTTAAGCCCGTATATAGTCAAACATTTACTTGCAAAATGAGATTATGAGATCATTGAATTTGATGGAATCCTTTTGGCACAACCTAGAAATGGGTTGTACCTGAAAAAATACTATGCTAGATTACCTTTGCATAGACGTTGTATACATACTATATAGGTGTGTTAGTGTGTGTGTAGTTTGTTTCCTCCGAAGTTTCCTACTATCTATGTTAATCTTGAACTACATTTAATTTGCACATGTGGACCTTCCCTCAACCATATGTCAGTTATGTTGATGGCACTAGTCATAGTACTTGGAACCTTTCCTCTACAACGTGGGATATTTATGCTCCAAATGGCGAGTTAGTGAGTCTACAAGGAATTTGTATTAGTTACTCAACAAATAATATCGTTGAGTATAATACAATGATCAAATTATTATGTAATGTTATTTCTTGTGGCATTCACCATTTAATCATCATAATTGATGCACAACTCATAGTACTACATCTGAACAACATTTATTGAGTACAAATTCCAACTATGCTACACATTTTTTTCAGGGTCCACCTTCTAAAACAACATTTTGACTACATTCAATATGAAAATATTCCTAGAATTCTAAATAAATTAACTAATGCATTGGCCAATTATTTTTTAGATAGACATTTGCAACACATTTAAATAATTCAATCAACATCAAATTGAATAAGAGAATAGAGAAAATAGAAAACATCGATAGATAATTGTATATAGAGTTTGGCTTTATAAAAAATTATGTCTAAGACACATATGGCCACACTGCCTATAATATCAAAATACATGTAGATAAAATATGGCTCAAAGGCATCGTAGTTGACTAATCTTGATGATGATCATGATAACACACAATCTTGAGGGAAAATTTTCGTAGCAACCGACTGATGTGATCTGGAACATCAATAGTGTACCAATGCAGTTGTATAAGGATCTTACTGAACCTTGTGTCTAGTACGTTGTGCGTCAAATCCTCACCATGACGCTTGAACTCAAAAAGAGTATCAATTGTGTTGAGATCCTCCATCTCCTCCTCTACCCCTGTAGCAACCCCAATCTGTGCAAGTTATCGTTGTCCCCATTGTTGAAGATATGATGAGCCTACTAGTCGTACATGTCAAATATCTGCATGTGAAATAAATAGTTAGCCTCTCATGCATTAAAAACATAAAAACAAAAAAAATTATAAAATCTAGAAATTAAAAAAAAAAAAAAAAAAAAAAAAAAAAAAAATCAAAATGACATTGTTTTACCTATATCACCCCCTTTCTCGCCTTCAGGTAAAACGAGCTTTAAGTCTCCTCGGAAATTAACCCTAGTGTGTGGATAGTCCTCGATCATGATAATTTGTACCTGCAACAATCAAAATAAAGTAGGGGTAAATTTCATCACAGGTGCACCCCCAATGACGATACATGAGATCTACCCATTACCTCATCCATGGAACCCTAGGTCCTGGAACCTCACAAGAAATATGTTGAGGATGAAGTAATGGTATCCTCTCCAAAGCAAAAGATATCAGAATAAAACCATACCCGAATTTCTTTAAGCACCCATCCTTTTCATTCTTGAGATGTTCCTTCAATTCATCTCTCTTCACTCCAGTTAAAGACAGTAGGGTCTATGCATTCCAATGCATATTGCATTTGGGACTTCGTAGCCAAATTCAAGGAGGCACGATAAGCTGAACAATTGATAGTAAAGAGAATCATCCTGAGGAATTTGAATGATATCCTTTATTTATATCATTCCATCCTTTATTGCTTGAGAAAGAGGCCTACAATGAGTAGTTATGTAGTCTTTCATAGTTTCACCACCTCTTCCTCATGCGAGATAGTGAAATAGGATCTCTTCTCTGAGATAACCCTGTCAGAAAATAAATATTGTCTACCTCTATCATGAAAATATGTGCTCCAATCCTGGAGAACTTTCCCTGAATATCCCATGCCCTAACCAAATATTCCAGTAAATCAAGTTGAGCTCTCGTGCTTGGAATCCAATAAAACTTAAGGAGTCCATAGTTCCTTAAGCCTCGTATTTTTGTCAGGTCATTTGTGGCATCCAAGTCTTGAGATTCATGTTCTCTTTATCTCCAGCTTAAAACCATTTTTGTTGTAGTGAATAGCTGCAAAATCACAAGGAAAAACATAGAATCAACTTTGTGAAATTCTTTGAGAGAAATCTAACTCAGCAACATAAAAAAATTATCCAACTGCACCCATCACACCTGCCTTTGAAGGGATAGAGTGACCCAATACACTTTGCTTTCCTAGAAGGTGTGTTGGTCCACTCTTCCCAGTGTGGATCAGGCAAACCCAATACACCTTTCAATGCAGAGAGGGTACGATTGGCCTAGGGAAAAAAATTAGACCCTAAAATGTTGAGAAATCTCCAAAAATTGCATTAAAAGAAAAATAAAAATTGTGTAAAATGAGAGAAAGGATAAATCTCCTACCTAGAATTGATGATGTTAGAAATCGTGCACCGGATTGGATGCAATCACTTGCTAAAGTTTGAGGGTAAAATGCACTCAATGCTCATTCACAAGTGGTAAAATGAAAATTGTAAAGAAATGTTTTTACTTTTCACTCTTTATGGTTAATTAGTTATTATTTTGATAATATTTTTGACCTAATTTTTACCATATGGCATATATTTTTAATCTTTTGTGATGTTTTGAGTAATTTAAAAGATAATTAAAGGATCTAGTGTAGATTGTAAGTTTAATACAAGTCATTTTGATGAAAGAGCACACTTTATCACTTTTTCGAGCTATGTAAACGTACGAAAAAAAGAACCCCTTGGAGTCCTCTTTTAGTTCTTTTCAGACTCCTAAGACATCAAAGATTGCCAAGAACTTATGTTTTCAAACTCGTTAAAGTAAATGAAAAGACGTATGCCTCGTATAAGTTTAACACTCTTCCAGACTGAGATAAACTATTTATGAAAAAGGAATACTATAGTCAAACATGACTAAAAGGTTCACCTAAGTATCTTTTTATGCCTTTTCGAACTCAAGAGACTAAATTTAAGAAAAGGAACCTATGGTTTTTTCTTTTTTTTCTTCTTTTTCAAACTCTCTAAACATGAAAAAGAAATCAAGTTACGCCTTCACTAGACTCATAAAATCATCAAATTGCATTGGACTCATCGAACACAACGAGATCGAAGCACTCCTTCTTAGGGTTCATTAAAAATACTCAAAAGGATTCATCCAAAGGATGAAATTATAGATGAGGCACATGTTATCCTCCTCAAGCTTGTCAAAAATAAAGAGGTACTAACTAGAAATGGTTGGGGAAAGTGGGAAAACAAAGTATGTTGGCCCTCAATTTTGGTCATTTTTGTTTATCATAAACCCACTTACTGACCATCATATTCCACCCTATTCCACTAACATATGCTTCATTTTACCCTTATTTTTCATATTCAAGTAATTAAACTAAGTTTTTCAATTTTTAGAATTTTTTGTAAAAATTGGGTTTTAAAATTAATTTTAAACTGCATTAAAAGTTCCCGTAATAGCTCCATTAAAGTGATATGTGCAGGACACCTGGGTGTGAGATGAATAAATATTTGGAAAGATTAGGAACCATGGATGGATAAACATCTACTGGTTCGGTCAAAATGAGCAAATACAGACCCGGTCAACGTTGGTCAAACTTGACATGTCACCCAGAAATCCCTATTAAAAAGGGGTAGTTTTAGGATTTTTTGGAATTCTTCCAGATTTCTTGTAACTAATGGATGGCTTCGACCTGATGAAGTGGGATAACATTAATTATGGTTGTTTCAAACTTTTTAGCTTTCCTATTTAAAGAGAGACATTCATAGTTAGAACATGTAGAAAAACTTGAAGATTATTATTTTGAGATAATTGAAGACAGAGCTTTCGTTTCATGATTTCTTTGTGTTTTCTGGAGCGAATGAGTTGTTGTAGCTGAGTATTTTAATAGTGTACCAACAAGGATGGAGGGCCCCCATACCAATCTAAGTACACTTTGTTGTATGATGTTCATATTTGTGCATATGTTAGTTTAATTTTTCATGTTTATTATATTCATTTGCTATAAATATTTGTAAATATCTTTAATGTGAATTTATTTTATGGCCATGTGTTAAGTGAAGATTGCTTCCTTTTACTGATTGGCTTTAATGTGGAAGGACAACCAGGTCTCTTAGAAAATGGCCTCTTCTCCGTGAGCTAGGATTAAGATTGAACAAGATTCACTTCTTTCAAAGCTTTCTTATATTAAATTCTTATGCTTTCATTGCATTTTATTATGCTTACTTAGATATTGGCATTGTAATTATAGAAATATTGAGGAAGGACAACAAGGTCCCTTTGAAAAGAGCATCTTCCTTATTTTTCTAAAATAGTTTAATTTCATTGACCAATCATGTATGCTTTTATGAAATAGACTTAAATATTTTGCTTAGTTATGTAGAATAATTTATATTTGTAATATGCACTTTTGTTCTCATAATTACTTTCTATATTAGTTCTTATGCAAAAATCCATAAATTGTGGTTTTCTTCTAAGATTACCAACCTGAATTGATAGTAAAATACATGTCTTAATTTACATAATAAATTGAGTTGACATTTTTGGCGTCGTTGTCGGGGATCGAACCTGGATCACCCACGTGACAGGCGGGAATACTCACCACTATACTGGTCCTGATATTTTAATTAGGAAATGTATAAGAGAAGATTAAATTATTGATATTCTGAAAGCATGTCATGATGAACCATGTGGTGGTCATTTTGCAGGGAAGAGGACAACATACAAGGTCTTAACTCAAGGCTACTATTGGACATCACTATTCAAAGATTCAAAAACTTATGCTAAAAGATGTGATAGCTGCCAAAGAATATGTAGACCTATAGTTTCAGATGAAATGCCATTAAAACCACAAGTACTCATAGAGCCATTTGAATAATGAGCTCTTGACTTTGTGGGTCTTATCAACCCACCATCAAATGGTAAGAAGTACATCCTAGTATGTACTGACTACATAACAAAATGGGAAGAGGCTAAAGCAATGAACAGAGAAACATAAACTACAGTAGTTTCTTTTATTTATCAAGAAATATTTGTAAGATATGGAGTTCCAAGGCAAATTGTCACAGATCAAGGGACACAGTTCACCTCCAAGTTTGTTTGGGACCTAACAGAAAAATACAAAATCAAGCACAAGAAATCAACTCCATACCACCCACAAGAAAATGGACAAGTTGAATCCACAAAAAAAAAATACTTGAGAACATCATGAAAAATACAATAAACACGCATAGAAAAGATTGGTCAGAGAAGTTGAATGAAGCACTATGGCCATATAGGATAACATGGAAAAATACTAATAGATTTAGCCCCTATCATCTTGTTTATGGAAACGAAGTCTTGTTTCCAATCGAATTTGAGCTCGCACACGTATAAACTTGCAGCAGAATTGGGACTGGACCTGATAGATGCACAACAATATAGAATAATGCAACTCAGTGAACTATATGAGATCAGAAAACAAGCTATAGAACATACATCTCTAGTTCAACAACAAAGAATCAAATGGCAAGACAAATTCATTAAAAATAAAATGTTTCATAAAGAAGACTGGGCACTACTTCTCGACTCTAAGTTCAAATATTTCAAAGCAAAGTTTACTACACATTGGCTTGGACCATATGAAATAGAAGAAATCTTTGACAATGGAGCAGTAAAGATAAATACAATTGATGAAATAGCAAATTATTTTTTGGTTAATGGTCATAGGCTAAAAGTTTATCATAAGCCTATAAACAGAGAAGAATCTTTGAAAACAATTTTAGAAGACAATAATATAGAAGTACTGGAAAAGCATAGCTATATGCCTTCCCTACTTCCAGGAAAATAAAAAATAAAAGTTAAAAAATAATAAAAGAGTTTGGTTGTAAAAATCTAGGATATTGGCACAATACAAACTTGAATTCATATCGGAAAACCAACATGTTTGGCCAATATGAATTCTCTTTCATATTTTTCTTTCCATTTTCATTTTTGCGGGATCATTCTCTCCAAAAATTAAAAGACTTGAGGACAAGTCTCAACATTAGAAAGGGGGGGAAGATTTATAATAAATAAACAAACCATGCAATGGTTTGACATCAAGCAATTGTTCTACAGAAGCGACCTAAAACATCAATCATCAACAAGTATCAGTAAGGGACCTGAAACATCAATGATCAACAAGTATCAGTAAGGGACCTAAAACATCATCATCAACAAACATCAAAGGGACCTGAGCAACTACAAACATCTATCTACAATCTAGTATTGACAGGAATTCATTTTGAAAAGTCAAGTGATGACAAAATAAATGAGCTATCAAATCAAAGGAAAGTACTATAAGTTTAAATTTTTTTTAAAGCCTTTGATTTTGAATTTTTTTCCTAAGATTGATTTTTTAGTTTAAAAACTTGAATATGCAATTTCCTAACCATATACATTATATCATTACCCTACACATTTATTCATTCATTATTCCACGATACATTCATACCTCAACCATATCATTGGCTAATCTTGTTGACCACATCTCCTCCCTTTTGATTTGTCTATACCACCAAGAAAGATTAGGTTATGCATCTACAAAATCAAAAAAAAAAAGTTAGAACCATTGTAAAGATATTTGATTTAAAATGACCTAAAACAATGATCATTTTAAAAATACATGAGTGCATATGATAAACAAAGGACAAAAGACAATGATAAAAAAAACAACAATAAAAAGTGTGTATAATGGATAATGGTATGGTATGAGTATACAAAATGTGTTGAAGGCATATGTTGAAGGTATGATTATAGTGCATAAAACGTAAATCATAACCTAAGGTCCTTATTAAACAAATTTCAAACGAGTACAGAGTCATAAATCATGTTGTGGTAGCATTGAAAATCGACATCAAAGGGACAATTCGAAAACAGTCAAATTTTCAAAGGAATGCCCTGCGGTCATGATAGCTCATTCAGCTCAAAAGTACAATGAATTCATGCAGTCGTGAGACATAGAGGAACACTCTTGAGCCATAGAGAAGAGCTACTCCTGAGCTGTAGAGAATACGCTGTAAAAAAAAATTGCATAAGCTCTGATCAGAGAAATCATTGAGCCATAGAAATTGTGAAAAGAAGCAATGTAAGACCTTATGCTATGTAGAAAACAAGGGAAGCACGGAGAAACAAGAGAGACACAGATAAATAACGGAAACAACAAGTAGTGTGGAGAGTTAAAGAGGAATTTAGCAGTGTTTGAAGAAGGTTTTGCACCAAGATCCAACCTAAGCCACGAATTACGCAGAGAATCCCTTGAATTATGCAATGAACTCCCAGTGAAGGTAAGCATCGGTCCCCTCAGAAATTAAACAAAAACGATTTGGAAAATCGAACTTCAAATTTTGTTGAAATGTGTCACATAAGACTTAGTTCTGGAATTATTTTGCTATTGTTGTCTTCAAAATCATATGCCACCTGTAAGAGTCAACAATTTCTCGAAATGCTAGGGAAGTAGTTTTACTTGAACTATATGACTAATAGGAAGAGAAGTCATTAACACAGAGTTCTCAACAAGTTCCTCTTCTAGTTTAGGTATCAAACAATGATTTCTTCATGCAAAATTCATCAAATGTTTTGCACAGTGAATGTTTACATCATGCATGTTTTAGAACAGAGGAGTTATTTTTCCTTTCTTTCTCGTACTTTGCATAAGTAAAACTTTGCAAAAAGAAGAGATTAAAAAAACACGAATTGTTAGACACTGAGGAAATTTACAGTGAAGATTTTTCTTGTGTGTTTTGGGTCTTTACACAACTTTTCTTCATTTAGACAGCATAATTTGTTTTTGAGGCAGAAGACAGAATACACATAAATTGAAGAGTTTCATTTGTCTTTTTTAAAGCTAAATGGATCCAGTAAGTAAATTTATCAAAATTCTTGTTACATATTTTGTTGTCATATATTTTTATGAGGTTATTTATTGGACAAGGATATATTAATTGGTATATAGAGAACATGGCAACAAAAATGGAACCTAGAGAGTTCAAGCTAGAAGATTGGAGCAAAGATGCAGTGGAAAAAAAATTTCAAGTAGGATTAATTGAATTCCTTAGGAAATTTAATGGCCATAATGACAAGATTACATAGGAATTCATCAAAAATTTTGAAAATGGGCAAACCAAGGTGGGTGAACTTCCCATATCAATAAACCCAACATTTACATCTCAAGCTTTAGAACTTCCTTTAGAAGGGGAATAATATCACAAAGGGTCGCATTTTAAGGAGAAAGGATGGACCTTTTTCCTAGAAAAATAGAGGAAAGGCACCTTTGATAGATCAAAAGGAATTCAAAGGGACTGGTTCAAGGAGCCTTGGTCAGACTTAGTTCTAATAATTCATAAATATTTCACTTGTGGCAATACGCACAACACAGTCCATCTCTATCATATAAAACTACTACAACATATTAAAGGAGATTGCAAAATCAACATCCCTTACTTATTTTTGAAGAGCTTGACTAAAATGTTAGAAGGAGCCAAAAGCAAATTAGAAATGCAACCATTGTAGGTTGATTAAAATATTTGTTCAATATCAAGTGAGAAACAAAGGGACACCCTGGAAGGAGTTTTTAGCCAAAAAATAACTTTGAAGAACATGAAATAGGGAATGAAGAGAGGCTTGAGAAGCTACATATTACAAAAATCATTACGAATTCCCCTTCATATCCTAGGACAAGATCTAAAAAGAAACAAGATAGTGTTATGGTCGAAAAAGAAAAAGCATTTTTTTCCATTCTGAGGAAACCAAGAAGGATATCTCAAGAAGGACCAAGTAACCAAAGGAAAGACTCGGAACTTGAGATTTTTTAAAAAGAACATCTACAAACATCGAAACAAATCGATGAAATCATACAAAGATTAGAGGAGGAAACTCAAGAAGAGCCTATAGAAAAAGGCTCTTATTTTGAGGATCCTTGGATAGAAGCCACTTCATCACAAGCATATGCTAAAGAGGTAAGGGAAGAATTGTACAATGAGGAAGATATGAAGAAAATAACAGAGTTGATTAATGAGATAAGGGATAGTAAAATCATGGAAAGACACTTGAAGAAGGGAAACAAGATGTACAAGGAAAACAACAACAACATGGCCAAAGAGAAAAAGAAATTGGAAAAGCAAGTCAAAAATCTTGAAACTCTGAACATGCTCATTTCAAAACAAGCTTATAGATGGCTAAAAGAGAAGAAATTATGGCAATACAAATATGAAAAACAAAAAGTAAAAGTTGCCATCTATAAAGCAGGGGAACATGAGGGCATTGATATTCTACTTAAAGCTACACATAAGGAGGCTACAGCCATAGGTACAGGTACAACAGGGACATCAACACTTAGAAGGTCCAAGTGAAGGAAGCAAACATGAGGACATGCTTCAACATCAGCAAGGGGGAGATGTTGGCTCTCAATTTTGGTTATTTTTGTTTATCATAAACCCACTTACTTACCATCATATTCCGCCCTATTCCACTCACATATGATTCAATTTACCCTTATTTTTCATATTCAGGTAATTAGATTAAGTTTTTCAATTTTTAGAATTTTTTGTAAAAATTGGGTTTTAAAATTAATTTTATACTGCATTAAAATTCTCGTAATAGATCCATTAAAGTGATATGTGCAGGACACCTGGGCACGAGATGAATACATATTTGGAAATTTTAGGAACCACAGGTGGATGAATATCTATTGGTTCGGTCAAAATGCGCAAATACAGGCCTGATCAACATTGGTCAAACTTAAACTGTCACCCAAAAATCCCTATTAAAAAGGGGTAGCTTTAAGATTTTTTGGAATTCTTCCAAATTTCTTGGAACTAATGGATGGCTTTGACCTATTGAGGTGGAATAACATTAATCATGGTTGTTTGAGACATTTTAGCTTATATGATTATTATTTTGCCTATTTAAAGAGAGACATTCATAGTTAGAACATGTAGAAAAACTTGAAGATTATTATTTTGAGATATTTGAAGACAAAGATTTTGTTTCATGATTTCTTTTTGTTTGTGGGAGTGAATGAGTTACTGTAGCTGAGTATTTTAACAGTGTACCAGCAAGGTTGGAGGGCCCCCATACCAAGCTAAGTACACTTTGTTGTATGATATTCATATTTGTGCATATGTTAGTTTAATTCTTCATGTTTATTATATTCATTTGTTGTAAATATTTGTAAATATCTTTAATGTGAATTTATTTTATGGCCATGTGTTAAGTGAATATTGCTTCCTTCTAGTGATTAGCTTGAATGTGGAAGGACAACTAGGTCTCTTAGAAAAGAGCCTCTTTTCCGTGAGCTAGGATTAAGATTGAACAAGATTCACTTCTTTCAAAGCTTTCTTAGATCAAATTCACATGTTTTCATTACATTTTCTTATGCTTACTTAGATATTGGCAATGTCATTATAGAAATATTGAGGAAGGACAACAAGGTCCCTTTGAAAATAGCCTCTTCCTTGTATTTCTAAAATAGTTTAATTTCATTGACCAATCATGTATGCTTTTATGAAATAGACTTAAATAATTTTTCTTAGTTATGTAAAATGATTTATAATTGTAATATGCACTTATGTTCTCATAACTACTTTCTATATTAGTTATCTAAAAATCCATAAATTGGGGTTTGCTTCTAAGATTACCAACTTGGTTTGATAGTTAAATACATGCATTGATTTACACAATAAATTGAGTTGACCTATTAATGGCAGTGATTCGCTCTTGAACATGACACTCTTTCACTTCATCTCCATGAATGTTGGGTTGGGAAATATGACTTCCTCTTTGGTTAATAACGTCATATCAAAAGCCTTTGTAATCAGTTTTCAGTCAATGTTTCCATCTTTGTAAAGTGTCGCTGATATTTTCAAGATAATTCCTTTAGTTGAAATTTACTACAATGCCTTAAGCCTTACCTCATGTATGTCATTCCTGAATCAACTCTGCATCAACATTATTCTGTCTCAAATATTGATCTCCATTTTGTGTCGTTGATGAGGGATACATCAAGGCCCTTCTGCGACGGGTCACTTCCTATGGACATCAACTCATTATCTGGGAAGTTGAATTAGAAATTCCTTTTAGTACCTTGGAGCTTGCATGCCTTAATGCCAAGTTTCCTCTCTCTTGGTGATAGGTCCTCATCATTGGTCTTCGACTCGAAGATTTTTTGTGGTGTTGCACTTCAACTCATTCATTCTCACCACATAGATTGTACTATAGTACCTTGAGAAGCATTATCATTATCGATGTTTTCTATCACATATGTTGACAACTTACATCATTGGATGGTAATCATATGGTGTGTACCATGTTCGAATCCGTCTCATTTATGTTGAATGGTAAGACTCATATTATCGAGTGACGAGATAGAAGACCTTGGATTTGGTTCCATCTATTTAGGTTGGAATTTCAAGATTCATACAAGATTACCACATATGATGGCTATGATCATTCGAATAATCATCCAAGCATGGTTCCACTCTCCATCATTAGTGGCCAAGATTTTTTTATCATTGTAGATGTATAATGACTTAGATGTTGAGTATGGGTATGCCTCCCTCATCAATGATATCGTGATGATAATATGTATTGTAACAGATGATGATCTCAACTGATCTGTTCTTAATCCCAACTTTTCACAAATTAAAGCACTTCAATCCTCAGTCACTACTTCTAACTTTGTACTTTAGGGGGCAATATGTTATAGGTCATTTTGTCGCATTCACTCAAAAGGCCTAAAAACCCGGATCAATCAACATCCTTAAAACTTTGTCATTATGCCTTTGCAAAGCCCTAAGAATCACCTCTCCAAAAAGTCTGAGTTTATGGTCAATCAGCTCAAAAGTCATGTTTTTAGCCCCATCACACCCTGCATTTTAGTCCACCTGGCTGCAAGTTGTATAACTGAGCACATGCACTCACTAGTGCAGGTTTCTCTACTTTATAGGTGCGATGGTTCTATAATTTCAAAAAAATAAATAAATAAAAATAAAATAAAATAAATAAAAATTGTTTACGAAACTTCTCATTCCAGAAGCTTCTAAGGTGGTTTTAGCCATTTACCATAGATAGAGATCTTGAATTTATACTCTAGAGTTCTGATCTCTTATCCTCCTTCATATGTGGATCTCAAGCCTAGATTGTAAATCATAAACTACCACTTTTACCTTAGAAATTCACCGCCTCCAATAAAGTCTGGGTTAGGTTTTGGAGATTACTAGTGCCCTCATGCTGCTATTTTGAGCTTAAGGAATCATCCTCCATTAATTCATTAGGGTTGAATTTCACGGTTTATTTTGTGGTAAGGAAGGACAAGACAATTGGGGAGACATCTACAAAGTAATACATCTATAAATGGTTGTAACTCTCTCCTTCATTTATTATTACACAAAGAAATTTTCCTATACTTGTGTCATGTTGATGTTTATGTATTTCAATGCCATTTGACTCATTGATTAGAGATATTAGTTTATGCTATGTGGATTTTGTAGTTCTCTTGCTTGTTTTAGTCCTTTTGTAGGTTCCATTTATAGCGTTTGGAGCTAGAGTTTGAGCTTACAAGAAAGGAGAAGGCTTACTACAGATTCCAGGTAGTTCTCTTTTCTGTATTCTAATCTCTATAAGGAAAACATAGATCTTTTTGCCCATGTTGTTTATAGATCAGACCACTAGATCTAGGGAGTTCATTTTTGTCCATGAAAGTGAATTTTCCATATAACAAGTAGTGTTGTAGATACTTTAGTGATGCTAGTACCACTGCAACTTTTAAAATTTTAAACTAATTACTCTATTGGTAAGTAGTCAAAAATATCCACTTTCCCACTTGGCAAATTGAGACCACCTACTTAATAACATGTTTGAAAATATTACTAACTAAATATATATAATTTACATGACACTTTAAAATAATACAACTTAAACTTTAAAAATTATTATATATATATATATATATGAAATCATAATAAATCTTAACATGATGAAAGTTTAATTTATTAAAAAAATTACTATACCACAATTAATATATAATATAAAAATAATAATTTAAATTTTACTATTAAATAAATTAATCCCTTTCCATATTTATAGCTCCCAATTTATATAAATTATTGCTTTTATAATTTTTATTTTTATCAATATTAAATAAAATATCAACTTTTCATAAATTTCAACTCCAACTACAACTAATTTGTAGTGTCTTCGCTTCTATAGATTTTTTACCTTTAACCTAGCCGTTAAAGCCTTTATGATTGACGTGTACTTAGGTTAAAAGGAAAAATTTCGCATAAAATTCTAAATGAAACTCTTAGAAAGACCACTAATATTAGCCTTCTCCATTCCATATCTTTTAGAAATGTAGGGATCGATGGGCCGTTTATCATATTTGGCACTCTATGCACCTCATATATTAAGTGTGGATATTTGGTAGTTTTATTTTAAATATAATGCGATGGTTTTGTTTAAAAAGAGTTAACCATCATTATGGAATTTAATTAAATTTAAAATAAAATTTATTTAAGAAAAAATAAAAATTTGTTTTAGTTTGGTTAGAGTTTGTTTTTCACAGACATAAAGATACATGTTGTCCTGACGATGAACCACACTAGTTGGTTCGAAACGCGTCGACAAATGGTTAATTATGTGATTTCGCCGAAAAATCTCTAAACAATAAAAATACATGTTAACACTTTAAAAATTTATGAAACTTGCTCTTTCTATGACCACCCCACGAATTTATTCAAACTAGCCCATGAGTTTTCCCCTCAATAAACCAATAATAAACTTCATTTAGAAGAAAGTAATAATCACTACAATTTAATATCCCTCACCACTAATTTTAACAACTACCATATTAATTAAATTTTCCCACTGTAATAATAAAAAAAATTAATTTTTATAAATATATTAATTAATTTTAAAATTAACATTATATACTATATATATATATATCATATTAGTTATAAACAGCAAACCATAAATGTGAGATTCATCCCAAACAAAACAAAACTCACCAATAAATACCCATTCATAGGTTCTCACATTGAAATTAATCATTGTTTTTAATCACCTTGGACTTAAAAATATATGTATCCTTCATGTCGTTTGAGTAAAAACAATGTGGATACCATGTTTCCCTTTATATGAGAGATCGAAGCTTTCATGTAAAAAAAAATTCAAGGAGAAATTATGACATTATTGACATTATTTACTTTTGAAGAAAAAAAACAAATTTATTAAGTTGATGAAAAAGCAAAAACCAAATAATAATTTTACTATTAATATTATCTATCTCAGTAATAAATATAATAAATATTTTTATTATAATAAGTATAGATGTAGATTGACTTACGGTTTTGGCATTGGTTAGCGAATGGTGTGAATTGTTAGACTCGTTGCCATAATCATTGTTCAATCCCTAATCTTACCTACCAAAAAATAACAAAAAAAGTATGATGAGATGTTATTTATTAATTTCATTTTATTTTGTTTTTTTAAATTATTTAAATTTATTATTAAAAAAAATTATAGAGAGGAGAATAAAGGTGTATGAATAACAAAATTTTAAATATTATAAAAAGAAATATAGAGAGGAGAAATGTGCCTATCTCTAAAAAAAATTATAATTTATTGGAATAATATAGGATATATTAATAACTTGCAACTTAATTAAAGGTAGAAGCATTACAATAAATCAACATGTCATTTATGGGAATTTGAACATGGGTGGAGAGGAGAACAATTAGTTTACCTAACTACTAAAACAAAAAACCCTAAATGCATTTTTATAAATTTTAGTAATAAATAGTTATGTTAAAAAGGATCTCTTATTCTACAACAAAAGATATTTTACTATAAGTAATTTTTATTTGTTTGTTAAGTTATGTGAATCCTAAATCACTGTCACATTTATCCTGTGGCTTAAGTAGCCACAACCCACGGGTACCTAAGCTTTCAAAATAATCAAGGGATCACATCTGATCTAAGCCACACGAGTCCTTAGCATCTTTTAATTTTTACCTATAAAATTTGGAACCGATAACCTTTACACCATAAAATACTTTAATAAAACACCCTATCACCATTTACTTCACACTACATAAACTTTACCATCAATAAACTTAATTTATATTTTAATTAAAAACTAAAAATTAAACTATGATTTTTTATTATTTTTCATTCCAAATGGGATAGAAGCCGTCTTCATTAATCACTTTCATAAAGGAAAAGTATGAAGAATATCATGTTGAGTAGGTAATCACACCCCATCGCGGTTGTGTAATACCCACAAGCACGCCATTAAAGCTTTAAATTTTATTTTTTACATGGTGTCAACTTGGCTTAAGATTTGAGGTTGTACAAACTTGAAAAACCTATATAACCAAATTTATTTGGATTTGCTTAAAAATTAAAAGACTATGAAAGGTCATCATGATATTATAAAAATCACAAAATTCCACAAAAAAAACCACATACAAAAATGGTACCAAACATGAAATCATAAACAAGTATATATAGAGCCTGGTATCGAAATCTTCCCTGGGAAAAAAGTGGTTACTACATTTATCAACAAACTTGTGATAATGAATACTTAGATCTTGCAAATTTGAAATAATAATTTTTAACATCGATTTAAATTATCAAACTATAATTTTTATTGGAATTATGAAAAAAAAAAAATTCATAGCTTGTTTTTCACAATAAAGATCTTGCTTGGAATTGTCTTAGCAAAGGAATTTCATAAAACCAAGAAGATACAGTTTATGTAAAAGTGATTGTGAATCAAACCATTATTTTCATATGGATTTCCCCTATACCAGAAATGATTAGTTAGGAACTATTAGGAAAGTTGGATCCAATTTCCTTTGGGCATGGTCCTCGATAGAGGAGGCTTTAAAATTCTGGAGTTTGACTACAAGCTAAAAAAGATGGATCTTCCTCCAATTATGGCCTAGAGGGTATGGTTAGTCGAAAACCATGTTTTGTTTGAAGATTCATACCCTTCCTTTACTTTCTGCACTATGTAGAGTTTGGCTATTTTTGCAACTTTATTTTAGCAAAACTGTCTATTTCCAAAAGCCTAACTTGGTTCACAAGATCTAAAAAGAGTCCCTATGGGATTTTTTTGACAGAATGAAACCAGTTAATAGTTAGCATAGGGAGGATTATCTTCTTCTTGGACAATGTATCTATTTCCTTCGAAGAAGTTCTAATATAATTTAATAATTGTTTTAACAAATTCTATATATTTTCGTAATCATGAGATTAAAGCAATGGATCCTTACTTCCCCATTGAAAATCATTTCCTTGTTAACATCACAACTACATTCCTTGAAGATTTTGGGGAATATCATTGTCCTTAAACACATTTGCACTTCATTTTCCTTAGCCGTGTCAAATATTTAAATATCTAAGACTTCTAGGGAAAGGTGGCACAGGTCAAGCATGTGTAACATGTAATTAGCAAGAGAGAAATTGTTCTTTAGGGTTCCTACTAGCTCCTTACATTTTGCCTTATCAATTTGAACATAGGTATGACGTTAAACATCAGTAACAATTTAAATAACCTTAATTTATTTTACGGTAACGATTAGAGAAGTGATGAGTTGATATAAAGTGTATTAAGTTGACACCTAGATAAAATATCACACTCATAGGTGTTTTTGAATAATTGTCAAGCTTCAAACCCAAGACATAGAGAAGAATGAGACTTGCAAAAAGTTTAGAAATTTTGGAGCAATAACATGATATCAAAGTTAACCCATATAATAATGGTTACTTGAACAATAATGCAGATATGCTCAAGTTACTCTAAACAAGCCTGTGAATCTAGGTATGTGAGTGGGTATGTTAAAATCTAACTTTTTGAATATGAAAGTTCCTAGATAATCATAATATTGATTGCTTTGTCCAACGTTTTAAATGAAATCTTGCAATCTAATTAAGTTAAGGATTCATTTCTATTAGTCATTAATTGGAAAGAACTTAGAATTAGAATAAGTAGTTATAATTTTTTTAATTATTTTGGATAAAAAAAAACAAATTTATCAACTTGAAACCAAATATATAATATACATTTATAGCCTTGAATATAATTTGAAATAGGATGATTTAGAGCTTCAATGCTACCAGTGAAAACTATTGGAGTTTAGCCAAAAAACCTAGGAGGACCAAGAGAAACTATAGAAGAGTGGAGTAGGAGTTCATAGTAACTCGTTATACTTACCATGGAACACATATTTGCCCATATTTATGAGGGTATAGAGGTCTAGTAATTCAAAAATCATCTAGACATTGCAAGCAAGGGTTGAGCCACAAAAGCATGGATGCCACATATATCACCCATGCCACCTAAACTCGGTATCCCTAGCCATGACCATGAGATGATAAACTTGGAACAACATAACTTGCACCCTTATCTCTTTGTTGGTGAAATCTATAGTTAAAAAAAAAGTAGTTTCTCATGTCCCCTAAGAAAAGCTTGCACGTCCACGGGGTCTTGGATAGATGGTGATCGGGTGCTCTGTTAAGATGGGGGTGATATATTAGACATTATGAAGATGTAGTCCTGCCAAACTTACAAAAAAAAAACCACGGGGGCTTCATTGGGGGATTAATACCATATCACGTGCATTCATATTGGGGGATATATATTGAGGGAAAAATGACATAATATATTGAGAATATAATAGGGGGTGGAGGGCTTTTATATTGGCAGGTATAAAAAATGGAGCTCAAATTAATGAAGAAATATAAAGGGGTATAAAAAATGTTAATGAGAAAATGGATACCTACAATATCTAGTGAAAGTAGAGGTTTTTTTTAATTAGGAAGGTATATTGGGTTTGTATTGGTAGGGGGTTGAATAATGTGATTTTTAAAGGTATTTTCCAATATTTTTTCAAATTAAGGGTATTTTTTAGTATGCCACGAACGCACGTGATATGTTAGAGATTCATTGACTGAAGCCTCCATGAAAAAAACACCCTACACAAACATCAAAACTTGCACCATTATCTCTTTATTAGGGAAATTTTTGGTAATTATGAACCCTATGAAAGACCCTTACATACACTAAAGGCCAAAAAATTATAAGAGAGAAGCCATGGCTACAAAACCCTATGTAAATTTGCTGATCATACACTCTTTGTAACCCATTAAACTGAGAAAACACCTACCATTAACTAAACAATAAAAACTTTTGTAATCTCCATTTTATATAGCTTTCCCTTTAATACATATACCAAAACTAGTTCTGTAAAAAGTCATGTTTCAAAAGAATTGACACAAAATACCCTTTACGAATAACAAAAAATGTAAATTTATTTCATAAGTATATTGATCTCATGCAACCCAAAAAAGTGTTTTCTAAGTCTAGACCATTGAAATTGATAGAAAACATCCTTGAGAGTAAATCAACTCAATAATTAACTATCATATTGACATTATGATTTTTTTAGAGAATATAAGGCTCAGTAATCCACCACGAAGGTTAAATGAAAGGAAGAGTTATCTAAAATTTATGTCAACCTATGGATTTGATATAAGGTATTGGTTTCATAGATATGATAAACAAGCATCAAATTTTCCACTGATGATGAGTTGCATATGTGAACAAATGAGACTAGAAAATAATGACGTAGTTGTTGGGTTGTGTTATATTCTTTCCACAACTAGCCCACATAGTTAACGAGGGGGTTAGAAGGGGGGCAAAGCCCCCCCCTTCGTTGTGCCAATTGCGTAGCGGGGGGGCGGTCACAAGGGTTTTGACGGATGCAAGTAACCCCACTCTATGGGGTCCGAGGCAATGCCCCGGAAATTTTGGTTTTGGACCCTATATTAGGTTGGGCGGACCTACCTATGGTTTTGTGCATGTTTTTCACGCATGGTTTTGGACAAGATGGTTTTCGGTCCATGGTTTTGGACGCGATGGTTTTTGATCCATGGTATTGGATGCTTCGGCATGTATAAATATGTATTGTAACATTGAAAGGAATATAATGAAAAATCAAGCTGATAGTCCTATTTTGGATCCAGGGGAAATCGCTGGTATATTTGCTTTATGTTTATCCCTTGCATGTTTATTTTCTGTGTTTTATAATCTAGCCGGTAAATTTCTGTACGGGGTTAAAACCTACATTTGGTATCAGAGTTGTTTTGGCTTCAAGGGGACGCCTTTGTTGCTGAGGGGTTTCGCTCAAGCCTATGATAGACCCTGTTTAGTGGGAGATCTGTGGGATTGATTCTGGTGGTGAAATAAGATAGCAAGCAATGGAAAGATAGAGATTAAGAAATTTAATGGTTAGAGATTTGAGTTGTGGAAACTCAAGATGGAGGATCTATTGGTGGATAAAGATCAGTGGATCATGGTAGATCCGAGTACTAACCCAGCGAAAGTATCTAATGAAGAATGGAAGAATTTGGATCAGAAGGCCAAGAGCACAATACAATTGTGTGTCTTAGATTCAGTATTGCTGAATGTATCAGGGGAAGCTATGACAAAGGCTTTGTGGGACAAGTTAGGGACTTTGTACCAATCTAAGTCTCTGGTGAATAAACTGCTCCTACAGAAAAAGCTCTATAACCTGAGGATGAAATATGGAGACTTGGTGACAGAGCATCTGAATGCATTTAATACTGTGGTAAGTCAGTTATCATTTGTTGATATCAAAATTTCAGATGAAGGTAAGTGCATTAGTTTGTTGTGTTCTCTATCGGATTCGTGGGATAGTCTGGTTATTGCAATAGGTAGCAATGCAATTGCCTTGAAATTTGATGAAATAGTCTCATCCTTGCTAACAGAGGAGATGAGACAGAAAAATATGGAGAGCTAGAATGGTGATGCCTTGTCTGTACGAGGATGGTCCCAGAACAAAAACAAAAATAAGTCATCGAGTGGGAGATCTAAATCTAGAGGGAGATCTAAATCTCCAGGAAAACCTACAAAGGTGGTGTGCTGGAAATGCGGAAAGGAAGGGCACTTCAGAAGGGAGTGTAAATCTAAAGCTCCGGATAAAGGAAAGGGATCTGATGATGCTCCTTCTGCAGAGGCGAAAACCACCTCAGATGAAGGTGGGGATGTGTACTTGGCTTCTTCAAGTACACATGTAGATCATGAGGCATGGTTAATTGACTCAGGTGCATTCCTTCACTTCACTCCCCATAGAGAGTGGTTCTGCGAGTATGAGAAATATGATGGTGGTGATGTCTTCTTAGCAGATGATAGGAAGGCTAGAATCATTGGTCGCGGAAAAGTAAAGTTGAAGTTGCAAGGTGGAAGGGTTAGAACCCTTCCGGGTGTTCTGCATATTCCTGCATTGGCCAGAATCTGATTTCTGTAAGCAAGTTGGATGATGCAGGTGTAAAGACAGTGTTCGAGAAGGATACCTGCAAGATGGTTCGAGGAGCACTGGTATTGATGCGGGGAATTCAGATTGGAACTCTATACAAGCTGCAAGGTAGCACTGTTGTTGATGGGTGCAGTTTTGTGGTTCTTGAAAGTGGAGCAGAAAATCTAGTGGTCTCTGAGAGAAGACCATGTTGTGGCATCAAAGGCTTGGACATATTGGAGAGAAGGGCCTTCGAATACTTCATGGTAAAGGTATGGTAGAAGGTATGAGTAATAGCTCTCTGGATTTTGACTTTTTGTGAAAATTGTGTATATGGGAAGCAGAATCGGCTGAGTTTCCCCTCTGGTGGTAAGAGGGTGAAACAGATATTAGAGCTTGTGCACAGTGATGTGTTGGACTTGTGAAGGTTCCATCACTGGGTAAGTCTGTGTACTATGTATCATTTATAGATGACTTCTCAAGGAATACATGGATATATTTCCTTAAGAAGAAATTTGAAGTCTTTGACAGGTTTAAATAATTTAAGTCTCTGGTGGAAAATCCGACAGAGAAGAAGATAAAGTGCTGAGGACAGATAATGGTGGAGAGTTTTGCAGTAAGGAATTTGAAGAATTTTGTAAGAAGTGTGGTATAACACGGTAGAAGACTACTCCATATAAACCTCAGCAAAATGGAGTTGTAGAAAGAATGAACAAGACGTTGATGGAAAGGGCAAGAAGCATGCTCAGTGGTGTCGGGTTAGGACAGGAATTCTGGGCAGAGGCGGTTGATACTGCATGTTACTTGGTCAATAGGTCACCTTCATCAGCGTTGGAGGATAAGACTCCACAAGAGTATGGACTGGTAAGAAACGCTCTCTTTCACATCTGAGGGTATTTGGATGTGATGCATATGTACATGTTCCAAAGGAGAAACGAACCAAGTTGGATAGTAAATCTGAAAAGTGCATCTTTATTGGGTATAAGGATGGTTTAAAGGGTTATAAGCTTTGGAGCCCAATAACAAGGAAGGTTGTGTACAGTCGAGATGTGGTGTTCAGAGAGGTGAAAGATGTTATTAAACATGAAGCCCAACCAAAGGACCTGTGAAGATAGAGTTTGAACTAAAGGAGGAAGAATCAGACTTTGTAGTAGAGAAGGAATCAGAAGATGAAGAGCCAAAAACTTCGGCTGTGAGAAGATCAGCTTGAGAAAGAAGGCAACCAGAAAGGTATAGTCCATCTGCTTTCTGTTCAAACTTTGCTTTGTCTGTTAATGATGATGATCCCAGAACTGTGAAGGAAGCAGTGGATTCAGAGGATGGAAAACTCTGGAAAGAGGCCATGGTTGATGAAATGGCATCTTTGCACAAAAATGAGGCTTGGGATCTGGTGAAGTTGCCGGCTGGAAGGAAACCCATTGGCAGCAAATGGGTGTTCAAGAAGAAGACAAATGCAGAAGGGAAGGTGGAGAAATACAAAGCTCGGTTGGTAGCAAAAGGTTATTCCCAGGTGCCAGGAATTGATTTTGGTGATATTTTTCTCCTGTTTCCAAGGTAACTTCTATT
>APFE030267462.1:115602-156633 GCA_000404065.3 Pinus taeda | reverse complement strand
TTGATTTGTTGGACTTTTACAAAGTAAGAGTTTTGACATCAATTTTATTTTAAGAGGGACCCATTTCATATTTTAATAGTTTTGTAAATAAAAATAAATATGAAATGGGGGGGTTGTTTGCAAGGCACAACAGTACCTGAGTTTGTAATGGAATTTCATTTGAGGGAGCAAGTTTCCCTACCCTTTGGCAGTTGTCTCACCTCCTGACATATTCTTTAGCATCTTTGAAGATGGATGGCCAATAATATCCTAAAGAAAGGATTTTATACGTTGTCCTCTTGTTAGCAAAGTGTCCACCACATGGCTCATCATGACATGCTTTGAGAATATCAGGCATTTCATCTTCCCTGACACACCTTCTGATCATAAGATCTGGCCTTGTTTTATACAATTCGTTAGTGATCCATGAATATCCTGCACTTTCTTGAATAATCTTTCTTTTCTCTCTAGGGAAAAATGTGAAGGTAACTTCCCTGTGACCAAGTAATTAGCAACATCTGCAAACCAAGGAGTTTGAGTAGTTATTGTAAAAACATATTCATCAAGAAACTTATCTTCAATCGGAGAGCCTTCTTTGATATTCTGAACCCTGGACAAGAAATCAGCAACTGTGTTTTGTTTTCCAGGTCTATCTAGCATAGTAATGTTGAATTCTTGTAAAAGTAAAAGCCATCTTGTACCTCTACCATTAGTAATAGGTTTATTCATCAAATATCTAATTGCATAGTGATTTGTATGAACAAATATTTCATAGCCTGTTATATAGTGTCTAAACTTATTAATTGCATGAACTATAGCTAAAAATTCATTTTCAATCACAGTATAATTTAACTCGGTGGGAGTCAAATTCTTACTTGTATAGTAAATGGTGTAAGGAATCAAATGTTTTTGTCCCAATACAACTCCCAAAGATGTATCTAAAGCATCTATGGAAATATGGAAAGGAAGTTTCCAATTTGGACCTCTTAAAATAGATGCTTCAGAAATTTTTTCTTTCAAGGTTTCAATTGCTAGTTGGAAATCAGGATTCCAACTAAATTCACAATCTTTTGTAAGCAATTTGAAGAGTGGAGATGTTATTTTAGTGAAGTTTTCTATAAACCTTCTATAGTATCCTATAAATCCTATAAAACTTCTAACATCCTTTTGGCAATTTGGAAGTGATAACTTAGAGATGACTTCAACTTTAGATTTGTCAACTTTAATCCCATCTCCAGAAATGTGATGTCCTAAAACAATACCTTCTGTAGACATCATAAAACATTTTTCATGGCTTAGTGAAAGGTTTTTTTCTTTACATCTTTTAAGAACTTTTTCCAAATTTTCCAAAGTTTCTTCAAATGTGTTTCCATAGACTGTAAAATCATCTATATATACCTCTGCACAATCATGTATTAGATTAGAAAAAATTCCTAGTACTGCTCTTTGGAATGTTGCAGGAGCATTACATAACCCAAAAGGAAGTACTCAGTAGGCAAAATTTCCCCATGGACAAGTAAATGTGGTTTTATCATGATCCTTAGGTGCTACTTGAATTTGATTATAACCACTAAAACCATCCAAGAGTGAGAAATACTTCTTACCTACTAATGTATCTAACACTTGATCTATAAAGGGCAAAGGAAAATGATCTTTAAGGGTTTCTTTATTCAATTCTTGGTAATAAATTCACACCCTCCATTTACCATTATTTTTAGGCACAATTACCAAAGGAGAAACCCATTGGCTATCTGAAATTGGGTAAATGAAGTTTACATTTAGTAATTTTTGGAGCTCTTCTTTCACAATTTCCCTAAGATTTGGATTCATTCTTCTTTGAGGTTGTATGATTGGTCTAATTTTTTCCTCAATATAGATATGATGGAACAAGTTTTAGGATCAATACATTTCATGTCGATGTACTCCCATGCAAATGCAGCAGAATGTTTTTGTAATGTTTGGTTAGCTCTACTTGTTGTAGTTTCTCCAAGTTTTTGTTTATGTTCAATGTCCTACCTAGAAAAATTTCAATTGTAGAGCTACCAAACTCTTCCATAGAATAGAGAGACATATGTAGATGACAAGTATTCAACATTAGATTTTTCTTGAAATTGTGCATGATCATATTCTGAAGATGTTTCAAAATTTTCCAATGTATTCAAAATTTGACTATCTTCACTAATTTCTGACATAGTAAAGAGAGGTTGAATATCATCTTCATCATCAATCCTTTCCTTGTCATCTATTTTTGTGATTGCTTGGGGGATACAAAGTAAATTTCTTTGTTGAATTACCATCAGAAATATACATGTCACCAAATATACAACTAATAAAAGCATCAGTTCTGGCTAGCCAAGGTCTTCCTAATATGAGTGGGTGTCCTCCTAGATTATTCTTGTGAGTTAAGATCATGAAATCAACAGGATATTCCCAAGAATATAAGGATACAGAAATATCTTCTAGCACACCATCTGGTTTGATTATTGATCTATCTGCAAGTTGTAGTAAAGTAGGTGTGTAAAGAATATTAGGACATTTAAGTTGCTCCATAGTTTGTCTACTCATGATGTTTATTGCTTCCCCTAAGTCAATCAATGTATTTGGAATTTCAATTCCATTTATATGTGTCTTGACAATTGGACTTCCTAGATCCATATATTTCTGCATGGAAATATTGCCCATCATTATGTCTACTATCTTTCCTACCAGGTGAATTCTTTTTGTTTCTTTTGATTTTCTTCCTCGTCTTTTGATGCTCAACTCCTTTATTATCTTGGCTAGAATTTGAATTTCTCTAATGGCTTGTAATAAAGGAATTTTAATACAGACATTCTTCAATTCATCTAGAATATCATAATTGGGCAACAAGATCTATTTTTCTATTCCTCTATCAATTTGTAGTCTCTCAAGAAAAGGAGGTGTAGAAGTAGATGTTAGTTGCTCAATGTTAGGAGTTGTGTTCACTGATTCTTTTTGTTTTCATTTTTTAATGTTTTGGTTTTGAAGAGATGTTTCCTCAAAAAATTTATTGACTTTTAGAGAATCTTCCTTAGAAGTGTCTTGTTCTTGAATAACTATAGAAGGTCTTTCCTTTTTTAATATCCTACCAAATCGTAGTTGAACATCATTAAGATCTAGATGAGTAATCATGTAAGTTGGAAATTGTTGTCCTTCTACCATGTAAGCATTCTAAAGGTTTTTATTGTTGGGGTTTGGTAATGGTTGGGCAGGTAGTTGATTTGGTTTCTACTGAAATGGTAGTAAGAGTTGAGGATTTTGACTTTGTTGTGGAGGTTGTTGTGGAAATAGCAATGAAAATTGAGGATTCTGATTTTGAAGTTGTGGTTGTTGATTTTGTTGCTGATTTTGTGGGGGAGGATAATTCTGATAAGATGGAGGATATTGATAATATTGAGAAAATATCCCATAAGGATTTTGTACCCCTTGTGCCCACAGTTGAGATTAATACTGAGATTAAGGTTGAGGCCAAGGCTGCTGCTAAGAATTCTAGTTTGGTGGGGGCTAAAGATACATTAGATTGTTAAATCCCTGAGTTTGTGGCCCCTACCAAGGTCTTCTTGCAAAAAAACAATGCGATTCTGCATAATTTGGGACTATTTCCTTTTAAAAGACAGCCTTAAGACCTGGGATTGAAGGACAACCCTTGGTTTCATGGCTTTCCGAACAAATCATACAAGTTTCTACAATTTTTGCATCTATATGGCATTCCTTTAGAGCATGTTTCTTTCTACATTTTGGACAAAAAATGGCTAAAGCATCAGCCTCTATTTTCTACTTGTTTTGAATTTTAAGGGTGTCTAGTTGCTCACTAAGGCTCCCTAAAATGTCAATTTTAAACTCATCAAGCATATTTCCAATTTCTACCCTGCTTACAGATCTAGTTGCAGATTTGTTTGCTCTAACAAGAGAAGGATCTCTTGGCCCTTTCCCTGTTTTTGATTTCCCTCTTAAGAGATGAACATACAGTTCTCCTATGTCACTCAATGGAAGTTGAGAGATATTTCCCTTCCCCATCATGTTAAGGATATCTATCCACTCATCTCTAATGGCCTTTAACAAAAGAGCTTTCAAAATTTCTTCATCTAAATTGTTCATCTTTGCTCTTTTCAAATTATAGTTAAATCTCTCAATCAAGTCTTCTAAGTTTTCATCCTCTCTTTGCATCATTTTGAACACCTCATCTTTATGATTGGTATGCATAAAATAATCCACGTATCTATCCAAAAATGCCTTTTTCATGTCATTCCATCTTCTAATGGATTGAGTGACTAACCCCATGAACCACTTCAAAGTAGCCCCTTTTAGTGTTGAAGGAAACAATTTAAGTTTTTGAGAGTCTTCTAAATAGTCATAAGTTCTACACATGACTTCAAACTCAAACAAAAATGTTTCAGGGTCCTCACTTCTCAACCCATAGAAGTTTTGGAGGACAAATGGTGAGATATTTTTCATTGTGGTATGTGTTTCCTCATCCACTATAGGGAATCCAAATGATTTATCTACTTCCCTATTTCTTCTGCCTCCTCCATCGTTACCTCTACCTCCTCCATTATTTCCTCTACCTCTCCCTCTAACCCCTCCTCCAAACAGTGAGAATTCTCCATCTTGCTCTTCTTCTACCATTATAGTTTCTTCCTAGTCAGTATAGGGCTCAACCTGCAAGGTTATTCCCTCCTCCTCTGGTTCTTCTATTAATGGATTATGGGAGAGAGTTTCTACTTCTTCTTCCTCACCTGATATTCCTAATTCTTCAACTACAATAGGCTCTCCTGTGGAGGTGAAAAAGGTTATCCCTGCTATTGGAGACTCAAAATTTTTCTCTCCTAGTGTTATTTTGGTAGATGAAGTAGGAGATTCTTCTGATTGAGTTTCTGTCTCTTGAATTCCAGGAATCCTATGGCTAAGAGTATGAGTCTGGGATGGAGGTGTGTCTTTTCTTACTCTTGGTGGAGTATGTGGAGTTGTGGGAATTAAACTTCTACCCCTAGCTATAAATCTACCCCTAGAGTCTCTTTCTCTATGCATGTCATTTTTTTTTTAATGTAAGAGATAAGACTGCCTGGTTACACTTCCCCAGCAACAGTGCCAAAATGTTTGGTCAATTTAGTGTCCTAAATTTCTCTACATAAATTATTAATCTAGGTATTGTAAACTGATGAAGTTTAGTGCACTATATGTGCTAGATGACCCTTCTTACTTCATTGTTTTTGAGTTTTATGTTGTTTTGGGGGTTTTTTATTCTTTAATCCCTAATGATTTACAATGTACTTAACAAAATATTAAATCTAACTTCTGTAAAGACTGCCAAGATCCTAAAGAAATGAGAACTAAAAAGAGCTCAACTGAGATTTGGAAGCAAAGTTTAATCAAGAAATGAAAACATAGTTTCTATTTCTAATCATATCATTATTCCCAAATCATGAGCTACAAACTAAAAAGTAAAATTGTTGTCTATTCAATTACAGAAACAAGACTAAATGAAATATTAAAATTGAAAGTGAAATTGCAACTATCTATTATGGAAACAAAACCAAAATGAAATACTAAAACTAAAAGTGAGATTACAACTAATGTTTAGTCTATTGCAAAAACAAAACTAGATGAAAAACTGAAAGTGAAATTGCAACAAAACTAAATGAAATACTTAGTTACTCTGCCTCTCAATTTTGGAAGGCAAACCTCCTTGGGATGACATTTTGAGGAATTTTGTACTTCATTATTCTAAAAGAAGATAAATGCAAAAATGCATAAAATACTCATTGCATGAATGAAGTATTCAACCACTTAGTTTGAGATGAGTTATCAACTAAAAGAGCTTTTTAGAAACATTCATCTACACCATGAGTCACTAAACTAGTAATAAAATGGCAAGAATAGTAATGGCACTAATCAGTCTATTTGGAAATTTAAAAGCTAGTGAAACAGTAAATGAAATAAACTACTCTACACTATTGAATTCAACTTCTAACTACTAATAAAACTAGAAAGAAATTAAGAAAAGAGAAAGTTATTGTGTACTGAAAGAAGCTATTCTTCGTTAGTAAGAAAATAATAAAGACTGCATTATAAAAAAAGTTTGTAAATGGTTATGAACACTATGGAAGAAATGATGAATTGACAGTTTAATTATAAAAGGCAAAACAAAATGAAATGAAACCTTAGTTAGCGCAGGGGCCCTTTGCAACTACTCAGGTTATGTGTACTCAATCAAAACTCCAAGAAATGCTTTTAGATATCCACAAAACAAATGGTCTTCATATTAAAAATAGAGAATGAGATTTTCCAAATTACAAAATAGTAGTTTGAGCTTAATACATGAGGAAATTTGAATTGGTTCTGCGTATTTATAGAAAAATTGTACAACTATTTATGGAGAAAAATAAGATACAACCAAAAACACATAGTAGATAGGCACACAAAATTCTCTTCCTCGGCTGCTAGAGACATAAATATAAGGTGATGGTTGTTGGATTCGGTTTCACAGATGGCTATTGGACTCCATGGGTTCAGGAAGTTGTTTTGGATCCGATCACTGTGAAACGTGTACAAAACAGAGTCTTGTTTGCCTTTGGCCTCTATGTTTGACTTCTTCATTGACCAAAGTCTTGTACCATCTTCCTTATCAACCTAGGCAAGGTGAATAGGACACGATCCATGTCATCATGATTTCCAAACTCCCCATGCAGTTATTTTCTCCTTCTGACACCTGGAACATGTTAAAGCATGAAAGTAGCTACGGAATAGCTAATTAGCTGCAAAATAGGCTGTGTTCCGTAACTAAAAGACAAAAACTTATTCAAACAACAAAACATAAAAGCATAACATGTAAATCACTAAAATGTTCTCCTTAAGGCAGTGTATACTGGTTATTGATGATAGGGATGCATTTTCTTCATGGAAAAACAAAGGAAAGGGATGAGAAGTGTTGCTAAGGAAAGGGAATTTTTGAGGCTCAACACCTAATATGGCTCAAGTTAAACACCAACCTCCTTATGTCCCATATGGTTCACAAGTGATGTTTAATCTGCCTTACATCCCTCATCCTGGACCTTATGTCTAGCCTGGTCTGTCCATTGCTCCTAGTGGATATGGCTACATACAGTTTAGTAACTTTCAAGGTGTCATTTCGGGAACTGTTCAAGTACCCTTGCAATAGCAAGGATAGCTTCTGCAGCAGCAAGGGAAACCTTTGTTGCAACAAGGGCCATCCATGCAGCATAAAGGCTAGATGATGCCACATTAAGGAAAATTGCAACAATGCAGGGTGTTAGCGCCTAAATCTACCTCAGGCTAAGAAAGGTAGGATCTAGGGTAACATCAACTCATGCTTAACCTAGTAGCTAGCCCTACTAGGTCGGGAAAGGGCTCTCTCCTTGTCAATCTTAGGAAAATATGATCAATAAAGCTTGAGGTGACTGATGTAAAGACTAATTTTAGGCTAGGTATGTGTTCAGAAGATTTGGATTGAATTTGATGATGCTTTGTTGGCTCAAATGTGAAAGGCAGATTTCTGTCCGGGGAATGAGGCTCAGTTTTGCAGAGATCTCTATGGGGTGACTTAGGCAAATGGTTTGGTACTTAAAATTGAGTGAGATGGAGAGATTTTAGACTGGTGAGGGGCTGAAGAGGGCAAGAAATTCTCAGGGATCCTCTTCAAACAGCTAAAAACATAAATAACTAAACAAACCCTAGGTAGAGCACTGCAAATCAATGAATTCTACCTTTATCCTTATTTGATTTAGTTAAGATGAAGAAAAGAGAGATGATGTCATACATAAAACACATTTAAACTTACAATTACAGAAGGAAACACAATTCCAAATCATGCCACAAGAATCCCATGAAGTGTTGCAAACCCTGGTCTATTCCTTAGCCAAACTGCTAAAAATGAATACAATGAAGCTCCAAGCTTTCTCAAAAGTCCAACCATGATAATGACTAAAAAATCACAAAATATAGGCAAACAACAACTCATCCTAGCCTCTAGGGGTCGAGCTCATGAGTTTAGGAGTTGTTCCAACAAATTCTAAACTTAGAACTAAAAATTAGGTAGTGGAACAGCTTGCCTCTAAAAACTAGGGAACTGGTTCATTCAGTTGCAAACCACCTTTTCATGGATGAATCTACCTCTATGAGTGAAAACTTAGCATAATTACATCAAGATTCATCAATTTACATTAAATTACATCATGAGTTTGAAATTTAGAAGGAGAAAAGTCATATTTTCAAGAAACTAGGCGAAAAACAGAGTATTTTTGGTCAAACTGAGCAAAATTTCCCCAATGCACCATGTTGATTTTCCTATGCATAGTGTCTTTTTTCAGCTGCTTTGGGAGGCCTTCTCGATGTCCAAACTTTATCCAAGCGTGATTTTTGGAAATTTCTACCTATCTAATTTCTAAAACAAGTGGAATGTTTGAATTTGGCCTCCATTTGCCCCTCCAAAACTAAGTTCTCCCAACATTGCTGCCTGTGTGTCCAAAAAGGGGCAGAAAAGTCATTTTTTGGGTGTTTTTGACCTTTTTGGAAGCTCAAAACCTATCAAACTTTCTTGGCCATTGGTAGGCATGCATATTTTTTCATGAAAAATACAAATATGCCAAGTTTTCCTCAAAAGGATGTCTCCATCAAAAGCGATGGCCAGGTGGCGCGGTGCATTGGGTAGAAAAGTCTGTTTTTTAAGGCAAAAATTCCAAAATTACAAAAAGTGCTCCAAATTTTTTGAAATTTGGGTTGAGTGTCTTCCATTAAGTTTTATTTTGGGCCAAGGAAGCCTCAACCAAGATCTTAAGTCTATCTTGCTCTTTTCGCCTCCTTGATGCCTTCTTCAACTTGGCCTTCAGGTTTCTGATTCTTGCCTTGTACACTTTGTTTCTTGCCAAGTAATGATGGGCCATGTGCCTCAACATGTTTTTCTCATTTTTGGTCTTCTCTAGCATCCTTTCTAGGTGCATGTTTGTTCTCTCAAGCCAAGATTCACGATCATCTTGAATTTCTTGCTCAAGTGTGGTCAATTTGATTTTCCTCCTCTTGGCAGCTTGTCGATTTTGCCTTCATGTTTTTGAGCTCCATGGATGAGTGGGACTGATGAGGGGAGGTTTTGATGCTAGTTGTAGGGTTTTATGGAATGAAATGGTTTAGGGGATGATATTTAGGGTTTGGGATGGTAATTAGGGTTTTGGGTATATTTGATTAGGGTTTGGGATAGTGGGAATAGGGATTTAGGGTTAGTTGATGAGGGATATGGGAAATGTGGAATGGGTAGATGAGAATGTAAAGAGAGGGAGAAATAGATTGAGGGAATGAAGGAGTGAGGGAGTGAGAAATGACTAGTAGTGAAATTATTAGAAAAACATACAATTTCCAAACCCTATGCAACTGCTTTTAGCAAGAAATGTAAAGAGGTAGGATTTTGATTTTTTCTCATTAAATCACCATAAACACCAAGGTAACTCATTCATTGGTCATGGAGGGATGTTAACTTACTTGGGAAATGAAGAATTTAGAAATTTGAGAGTTTTTGTAGGAATATTTGAATGGATTTTAGGCTTTTTAGCCCAATGCGCCACACCATCTCAATATTCATGCCAATTCATTTTTTACAATGGAGAGGGTTGCCCAATGCGTAGCGCCATATCAAAGCATAGTGCCTTTTTGAAGGAGACTTTTGGAGACCTTCTTGGTGTCCAAATTTGGAAAGGGATAGCATGTTGTAAATCTTATTTAGTCTACTTTCCAACCCAACTGGAATTTTTCAATTTGGGGTTCATTTTCCATGTCAAAAATCAAATCTCCCAAGACTAGTCAAAATGTGTAAAATGAGGCTTCCTAAAGGAAGAGTGCTATTGCAGTCAACCTTTGAAAGTCTTCCTTAACTCCAAATTGAGCTCATGATAGTTAATTAGAAATATCTTTGTGTCAAATTATCATTTGGCTCATCAAGAAAGGCTTTAGGCCAACCGAGCTAGGAGAAATTTTGATTTTCCCAAGGTCACTTTAGAGGTGCATCAATTCTCCTGAGGCAAATTATTTTTGAAATTTCTCTAAAACCATGACACTTGTGTAAAAAGTGAAGGATATTTTTCTTCCTTTTCCTATTGTGGATAGAAACCTCTCTCAGTTTTCCCAAATTCATCTTTTCTTGCTCATAAACATCATTGGATTAAAACCTATCCCGATTTGTGGAATAGGGGATTTGTCGAAATGAAGTGAAATGAAGGGGATAAGGGGCTTCTAAATTCTTGAGAAAATTTTGGGAAGTAGGGAAAGATGTTAGGAAGTAGGGGAAAGTGGAATTTCAAATATTGAGTGAGGGGAAGGGGTCCAAAAGGGCAAAACACAACCCTAGCCTAGAAAATTGTCAAGTTGTAGCAAGAAACTAGGGTTTGTGCAAAAGTGAGGAATTTGAGGGATATCAGTGATGGGAAGTGTTTAATAAGGTACATTTAGGATATGGGAAGGTGTATTATCATCAGGATACAAATTTTTCTGATGATTTGACCGTTCAAGAGAAATTACCTTCAAAACCCTAGGAGAGGGAAATGAACCTTGCCTAGGCACAATTGAAGCATGAACAAGGTGTAAAATGACCCGGTGGAACTTGAAATGATGATGAAAACCCTCTGAATGATGGTACACTCAGCTGAATGGTGACATGGACCTACATTTGGACAACTTTGAAAGAAGTAAAAGCAAATCCTGGACCTAATACCTAGTGACCAAATTTTACTTGAAGACTCACTGAAATGGCAAAATTTGACCTTGACACCTTAAAATAACTTTGTAAGAGCATGTTTGATCATTGGAGGAAGGCTGCAAAGACTGACACTAACATAGGGGCAACCTTCGCAATCATTGTAGCAAACCATGCAGCCGCAAGTGCAGTATGCGCTACAATCCTCCCAACCTATGCCCTCACAAGGTCAACCTCTGCAACCAGAGGGATAGCCTTTATAGCCGCAAGGTCAGCCCTTGCATTATCAAGGTCAACCCAGGCAACAAAAATCCTTATAGTCATATCAACAGGGTCAACATTTTCAAGAGTAGGGTCAGGGTCAAGTCCTGCAATAGGAGGCGCAAAATCCTTATGTCCAAGGGCAACAGGTTCAACATCCTTTTGTCCAAGGGAAGCAGGTCCAAAATCCTTATGTCTAAGGGCAGAAAGTGTAAAACTCTTACGTCCAAGGCAGCAGGTCCAATACCCTTTTGTCCAAGGGCAGCAATTCCAAAACCCTTATGCTCAAGGATCTCAGGTGAAAAATTCATATGTCCAAGGCTAGCAGGCTCAACAGCCTTTTAACCCGTATGTTTCTTATCAACATCCTATCGTTGGACAATTTCAAGGCTTTCAAGGTTAGAATACTCCTTGCAAGCAAGGTTACCTATAGTGGGGGAAAAATAAAATGCCATATGGACAAAATCCTCCACTATGGGGAAACAATCCTTACTGGCAAGGATGGTTCCCACCAATTGTGCCCCCTTATCAACCTCAAATGCCTTTCAATACCATATTGTTGTTCTTAGCTACACTGAAATTTCCATATGTGTCTAGACTCACGAATGATTGATTCTTCATTTTCTATACTAGCCTCCAGTTCCATCCAAGATCCCGAGTGATTGTATGAAGTTTGAAGGAAAAGCGAAAGAGCATCCACAAGCCCACGTGATGACATAACACCTCTGGTGCTCCTCAAATTCCTACGTTGATGATTCCATTAGCCTTTAGCTTTTCGAACGAACTCTTACAGGTGTTGCAATTGAGTGGTATATCAAGGTGCCTCAAAATACCTACCATGACTTTAATGCTCTCGCTATGGCCTTTCTAACACATTTCTAGTTGCCAATTCGCTATGAAAATGGCATCCATCTACTAACGCCACTCAAGCAAGACACTATGACCCATATCTCTGATCACATCCATGAATGGAGATGTAGGCATCGCCTGATTAAGTTTGAGATTGTTGATTAGTTGTTGATTGAATGGTTCACCAAATCATTTGTCAACAAAATTGTTGAGGACATTGCTATGGGTGGATGCGTCATTGAGGAACAAGCCATCGCATGTGCCCAGTATCTAGACCTCGTCTATTCAGAATTTGGCACGTTATATGATGTTTCCCGATGCACCCAGGCCATCATCTGATTTGATGACATCTAAGTCTCTGGCTGCACCTCCTGTTGATGGAGTAATTAGTTTAGTGACTCAGACCCCTGCAAAATATTCTTCCAAATAGAAGTCAGTCTCCAGCACTACTCCCAATGTTTCCTCTCACAATTCATTAGGCTCTAGTAAAACCTCAGAGGTTCATGTTGTCCATCCTACCGCGGTGGATAGATCCTCTAAAGGTAAGGAGAAAGGAAAAGTCAAGGGTAAAGTCGATGCCCCAAAACAAGGCCCTCCTCAGTTATCTGTTGATGAAGCTTCCCAAGGGAAGCCCAAATATCCATGCCTCATCTGTGAGGAGGATCAATATACTAAGGATTGTCCTAGATGATCCAAAGTTATTCATTTGCTCAAAGGGACCCCAGCTGTCTTGAAAGAGCCCTTTTTGTCCTAGTAGACCCAAATAGTAGACCAACCTTAGTCATCTTCTTCCACAGGTGCACAAGTGTTCATGATGAATACACCAATTAACATGGCTACCAGGTCAAAATATTATCAAACCCTTACCCTGACAATGGAGAATGAGAAAGAAGGTACCCCTTCTTCTTCTGCCCTGTCTACTTCTAGTCCTCTCCATATAGAGAAACCTAATCTTGATTCCGCCATTCAACCACCTTCTTGAGATGTGCTACGAAATTCCTCGTACAATCCAAATGCTCAAGCCGCTCAACATTATAACATTGTTGAAGATTTGGCTCAAGCACCATCAGCTATGTCTGCTCTTGAGGTCCTTCAAAGTTGTCATTCTCAGTGGAAATAATTACTGTCAACTATTGGGGGTATTGATCCAGCTGACTCTAATCTCATTTTTTTTGACCTGGAAAACCACGTTCCATGTTTACCTCATCAGGTTGCCTTTCTCATTCAGGTGATCATCAATGAGAAAAGCATTGATAGGACCATCATTAATGAAAGTTCTTCTACTTGCATCATGTCTATCACTTGTTGGAAGGAAATTGATTCTCCTACTCCAAACGAGTCCCCTAACAATTTGGAAGCTTTTGACGAGCACAATTCACAACCATTCAGTGTCCTTACCAACCTTGACGTCACTTTGGAGGGCAAGATAGTACACATAGAAGTAGAGATCATTGACATTAATATTAACTAAAATCTTCTACTCGGACGGAGCTGGACTCATGCCATGCATGTTGTAGCCTCCTCCCTTTTCCATGTGATTCATTTTCCCCATCAAGGAATGATAGTCACAGTTGACCAACTATCCTTCTTTGCCTCTTCCTCCTCAGATGGCAATATTTCATATATAAAGCACATTGGTGCTCTTTATGAGAGTGTGGGGGAAGGAATCTTTAAAGATCCTACCTTGATGGGTATTTTTCCACTCCCACCTCCTCATGTTGCCTTTCTCAACATGATTTCGATCAAGTCTGACCCTTGGGCAATTCCCTCACCAGATCTTGTTCATGCATGGGGTGAGGTTATGTTGTTAAGTCCTACCGAAATTAATTATGTGGAAATTGTTTCGGCTTCGCCTTCGATATCCTATGATCATCCTGTTTCGAGAACATCTCTCGATGCATATTCTCAATCCCTGTGGCTTGGTTCTTCAGAATCACCTAACCCCTTAGCGAGACTTTTCTTTCTAACGAGAGTATCATGGAAGAAATGTCTATGGAGGAAGTACCTTGGAATGACACTCATCATCGTTCCTCATTCTTGCCTGGCCCGATGGTCATGTCTACTTGTCTCAAGAAGTTCTCTAGTTAGTTCCCAACCCTACCACTTCAGACACCAATAATGACTCATGAAGTTTGGTTAGAAGGGAACATGGGTAAAATTACCCAAATGATGCCAATTGATATTTCTATCAAGCTAGTGTCATTGAAAATTTCCATATCAGGGTAACTTTTTCTCCAGATGAGATCAAGCTCTGTACTCGTCTATTCCAAGATTTTTGGGATTTTTTGTGTTTTCATATGAAGAAATGCCCAAAATTAACCCAAGCATAGTCATGCACGAAATTCCAACTTATCCTCTTGCGAAGCATGTTCGGAAATGGCTTCGACCAGTGCACCCTAGAAAAGCAACCGCCATTAAGGGTGAAGTTGAAAAATGTCTAAAAGCTAGATTTATTTATCCAATCCCTTTTACAGATTTGGTGTCGAATATCGTACCAGTGACAAAGAAACAAGGCACTATTCGAGTTTGTGTTGATTACCATGATCTCAATTGTGCCTGTCCTAAGGATAACTACCCCACTCCATTCATTGACCAGACCATTGATGAATGTGTTGGGAGTGAATTATTTTTCTTTATTGATAGTTTTTCTAGTTACAACCAAATAAACATTGTGTCAGCTAATCAAGATAAGACAACCTTTATCAATCCATGGGGGACCTTCATGTATAAAAAGCTCCCTTTTGGCCTTAAGAATGTTGGGGTCACATTTCAGAGAACAATGTCTTATGCGTTTCACGACATTCAAAACATCATTCAACCTTACTTGGATGATCTCCCCGCTCATTCTCGTAAATGCCATGATCATCCTGATCATCTCCGGCAAATTTTTCTTCACTGTCGACACTACATTATTCGATTGTATCCACGTAAATGTGTCTTCTGTGTTGAATCCAAGTGACTCCTCAGCTTTATCATTTTGAAAGAAGGCATTCTCCTTGATCCCCTTAAAGTCGAGGCCATAGTTAATTTACCTCCCCCATCTTTGTTGCATCAATTGAAAAGTCTACAGGGAAAAGAAAATTTTCTTTGTCATTTCATACTGAACTATGTTGAGCTAGCTTCAGGGTTCACCCAGTTGGTCAAGCAAGGAACCCCATTTTTTTGGGATGAGTCTGCCCAAAAGTATTTCAATGACCTAAAGGATATCCTCATCAATGCTCTTTTGCTACACCCCCCTGAACTATCATCACGATTATTTCCTTTATCTAACTGCAGCCTCTAGTACCATCGCTATGGCGCTGGTGCAGGATGATGACGAAGGCAATGAACATGTTATTTATTACCTTAGTCGCAACCTCCTCGACACCGAGACACATTATGCTCATGTCGAGAAGTTGGCTTTGGTTTCCGTACAGGTTGTTCAGCATCTTTGGCATTACATTCTACTCTGCACTACCACTATGATTTCCGAATGCAACCCCATGACCTACGTCCTGACTCGTTAGTTGCTGGGGGGTAAGTATTTGAAGTGGGTTTTCATCCTCCAAGAATTCGATCTGCTGTTCACTACTGCCAAATCTAAGAAATCACTAGTCTTTGTTGAGTTGATTTTCTCCCTTCCCTCTGCTTCTCTTCCTGTTGGTGTCGATGAGTAGCTCCCGGAGGAGACTCTTTTCTTAATTAGCACTCTTGACCCCTGGTACAGTGATATCATCATGTATCTCCAGACATCCACCTTCCAGTATGCGTTGACCAAGGATGATCACTGACACATTTGGCATCAATACCAACCTTACCATATCATTGGAGATACTCTATACCACATTGGTATCGATTCAATTCTTCATCATTGTCTCACTCTCGAGGAGGCTGAGAGACTCTTGAATGACTGCCATTCTAGCACATGTGGCAGTCACCTGTCTAGATATGCTACTGCTCAAAAAATCCTTCACGCTAGTTATTTTTCGCCCTCAATATTTAAGGATTGCATCCTTGTTGTTCGCAAGTGCCATGAGTGCCAAATTTATTAGCAAAAATTATGTGACCCATCAGACATACTTTCGAATACCATGGGTCAATCCCTCAAGGTTTCACATGATCTCCTCCTCATTATCTCTTCCTTCCTGATAAGGAGCGACATTAAACTGCTAAGAAACATCCCTGGAAATTGGGGTTATCCCAGCAGGATGCTCTGGTCCCACATCCGCATTTATAAAATTAAACTGTCATGAATTCATATATCTCAAAAACAATAAAAAATCAAATATTTAAAATTGTTTGTTTTTACCTCCATTGTCATAATCCTCTCCCTTTGGGAGCGACTTATCTGGATCACCATGGAAGTTGGTACCACTATAGGGCCAATCCTCTACTATGATCAGTTTTTACCATAGCCATGAGAAGAATGTGGGCTTATAGGACATCTTTTGGCCCCAGGTAATCCTAAGCATCAATGCACTCCAACGGACCATCTGTGGGTCTCATGGAAATGGTGGTTCCACCTCAGCAAGTTGGTAGTGAAATAATGGGACTCACTCCAGAAATAAGGTCACTAGAATGGAATCATAATAGAACTGCTTCTGGTTTCCCACTTTGGCTTTTGATAGATGCACTTCATGTTTACCTTCATGGCTTCTGCCCAGTTGAAGATAGTCGATGTCATACATTCGATAGCATACTAAACTTCGACTTGTTGGTTTCATGTTGTGCTTGAGCCCTAGCCACTATGTTTATGGTCAACAATAGCACTCTCAACACCAGATCCCTAATAGTCATGATATTTATCTTGTCGCTCTTTGATTTGAGTGCTTCTGGGTAGTGTTCTGCAAGTAGCATGGTCACACTTGCTCCAATATGCCTTGACCCATACAGATTGACTAGTTCCCCTCTTCAGGACAGTCCTATGATGAAATAAATGTCAGAAGTTTCCAACTCCAGTTCTTGGTCCTGGATCATAAAAAATTCCCAATTAACATCCCAGAGACTGATCAGATACCGTAGCAATATTGGTTGAGCCTACAGACTTGGTGTGAGGAAGAATTTAAGGAGCCCACAATTCCTCATAGCATTCAATAAATTTGGGTCTGCCATTGCTTGTGTGTCAATGTCCTCATGCTTATGTTCCTTCCAATCCACCATTTTTCATGATTTTTTTCCTTTCAAAAACCATACAATCAAGTCAATAAACATCCTTGGCTAAGAAAATTTGGATCCAATCGGAGAAACCAGGAAAAAACATTGAAATTTTATGTTCATGGCGTCGGCATGACCGTTTTAAAAACAATAGTACCGATGGTGCTCTTGATAATCTTAATAACCCTCGATCAACGTGATTCCGTTCTTGGAAATCACACTGACCGAGGGAAATTTTTTTTTGCTAAAATCTCCTCAAAAAATCCAAAATATGGTTAAAAATAGGTAAAACAAGGATGAAAATGGAGCTGAAGGTCTTGCCTCTTACCTGCAACTGACGGATTGTCGAATGGCCTCCCAGATCTCCAGCAATATGCTCTTGAAAATCTAGGGCACAAATGGGTGAAAAATGCTCCGCACAAGGTAAAATGGTAAAAAATAATTACTTTTTCCTCCTTTTATTCATTTTTCATTAAACATTAGGGTTTTTAAAGTGTTTTTGACCTATTTTTTCCTCTGAAATTAGATAATGCATTTACCTTTTGTGCATCGATAGGTGACAAATTATTGATGATTGTACTAGAGTCACATTTAAGATTTTTTCTCGACTCCTAAAACTCAAATGAAAATATCGCCAATTATTTTTCCATTTTTGACTCGTAAAAGAGAATAAAAATGGGGGGTCCGCTTTCAAGCTCTTTTCTGACTCTTTAAACATGAAAATATTGGCGAGCTCTTGTCGTTTTGAACTCATTAAAGGCTGTGAAATGTCATTTACCCGGTATTTGTTTACCCCTTTTGCAGGCTAGGATAAAATATTTACGAAAAAGGTACTCCTTGACTAAAATGGTCAAGTGGTTCTCTCAAGTATCATTTTCTACCCTTTTGAGCTTGAGAGACACAAATGTATGAAAAGGGACCATGTGGAGTTTTCTTTTCTATGTCTTTTTCAAACTCTCTAAACATGAAAAAGATACTGAGATACACCTTTGTCAGACTCATTAAAACATTAAACAACATTGGATTCGTCACCATGACAGACATGAGCTTCTCCTTCCTAAGGCTCATTAAACTTACTAGGTTATATTCTTCTGAAGGATGAACTTACAATGAAAGCGCATGCTATCCCCTTCAAGCTTGCGATAAAAAATAATTGGGGTACCTGCCAGAAATGGTGGGGGAAAATTGGAAATTCTATCAATTGTATAGGCAGCTCAGTCTTGAACATGACACTTTCTGCTTCATGTCGGGTTGGGATATCCTCCTTTTCATCATTGACCTTCCTGGGTTGGTTCGTTAATTTTTTCCTTCCATTTTATCTCTACCATGTCATCATGACCACTGATCCTATGGATCCAAAAGCTTCCAAACTTTAGAGTCATGTCGCTGATATGTTCAAGAGTTACTCCCTCTACAATTACACTTACTCTTGATTCTCCGTATCGTCTGAAATCATTTTAATCCCTTTGTCTCATGTCGATGATGTGGGATACATCATGACCCACCTTCAACATGGTCGCTTCTTGTCAACTTTAACTCATTATCTAGAAAGCTAGCTGAGAGACTCCCTTTCAATACCTTAGAGCTTGCATTCCCTAATGGCAACTTCTTCACACTCAACAATAAGTTCACATCATTGGCTTTCGATCGAGTGATTTCGTAGGTGTTCGACTTCAGTTCCTTTATTCACATTCTATGAACTATGTTGCTGGTACCTTGAGAGCCATTCTCATTATTGGTGGTTTCTCTCACACTTGTTAATGGTTCACATCGTTGACTGGTAATCAAGTGACTTTCTATTATGTTTGACTTCAACATGTTCATTCACATGTTAGGATTTGTACTTTGATCGGGTCATGTTGGAGTGCAAGACCCTAGGATCATATTACACAAGTCCAGGTTGCAAGGCGACATGACATGATCATGTTGATATACATGTCTCTTTCAGATGGATGGTTGTGACCTTACCATGAGTTATTATATGTGATCCTCCTCATTATTGGATGACTATGACCATACCTTGGTTTCATTATGATCCTTTCTATTGGATGGATGCACCCATGCCTTGGATCTATTTACATGATCATTCTCTAGATGGTTGCGTCCATACCATGATTCATGTATCATTTGTCAGAGTTTTTAGTGATGTATATGTATCTTTTCTTGCTTGCAAGTTTTCCAATGTCAAACTCTGGTTCCCCACATCCACTTGTAAAGCATTTCACCCCTCACTCTAGTTCGGCTTTCATCCTTTAGGGGGCATCTATTACACAACATTTTGTCATTGTCCCTGTACTTCCCATCCACAATCTTGGGGGACCTCTATAGTGAATCATACATGCTTCCCCATCATGAAGAAACTCCCATTATGTCCCTCTTCATGAGAAGAATAATTCCCTTTTGCATCATTTCCCAAGAATCTTCCTTTTACCCTAGTTTACAAGACTGATGCTACTGACAAGTTTCCTTGCACTAATTTTCAAAGATTAAAACTAGAACTGGTGTTGTATGGAGTGACTAAGCCCTTTTTCCATCTCATCGATCCTCTTTTGGAAAGTTTTTTAAATATGGAGTCGAAGCTTCCAAGTCTAGAAGCTTCGTAATGGAAGTCTAGTAGATGGTTGGGCTGGATAGAGCCGAGGAAGTCAGTTTGGGCTCATTTCCCCTATTAGGATGGAACAAACCCAAGAGATAAGGCCTTCTCCCATGATGAGAGGAACCATCTCCCCTCTGTCAAAGTTATATAAACCTCTCTTTTCCCAAGATAAACTAGTTTTGGAGTGAGTTTGAATGATTAGCAAGAAATCTATATCTTGTAACTTTATAATGTATGTTTGAGGGAGAATAGTGTGTTTGGTTTGGTTTGAGACTAAAGGGAAGAGGCCTTAAAACTTCGATTGTTGGGGCTATCCATAAGATGCTAGCAAAAGTGTGGGAACCTAGATACATCGGAGGATACCAACAACGTCAAGGCATTGGTTGTAATCTCTTTCTAAATTTATTGAATACAACTATTGATTGATTTCCTACACGAAGTTTTATATTACATCTTTATGGATTAATGTTCCTTGACCTGTTAAGTAGGTTGAATACAATATTGTATGCTATCACGTTTGTTGTTGTTTTCTTTTTCTTGTTTCAGGTATTCAGAGGAAGGAAACGAAAGAAAGTTGGAGTAAGGAAGTAGGATCATCACCAAGCAGAATAGTTTTCTAAGAGGTAGGCCCTCTTATTTGATTCTAGCTTAAGGATATTTTCCATAGATTGTTTGTTTGTGGCTAGACCCACTCTCTTGGGCTAGAGGAATTGTCTGTGTCCGCACTAATAATTTACCTGCACCATAGTATGTTTGTCCCATAAGAGCTCATAGTTGCTATTTGATTTAATTGTATTTTGCTACTAAGAGCATCTGCCAACCTATTCTCTTTACCTTTGATATAATTGATCTTGAAATAAAACTCATTGATCATGGCCAACCATCTAGCTTTCCTTCAATTCAAATTTGGTTGGTCAAATAGATACCGCAAACCACTATGATCACTCATCAATACAAACCTCCCACCAAGAAGATAATGCATCCACATGTTCAATGCATGTATGATCATTGCCAACTCAAAATGATGTGTTGGGTAGTTCTTCTCATGCTCATTTAGTTTTCATGAATCATAGCATACCACATGTCCATCCTGCATAAGGACTCCACCAATTCGTCTCTTGCAAGCATTTGTACATACTACAAACTCTTTTTTTGGATCTGTAATCTATAACACTGGTGCATATGTCAACAATTGCTTGAGTTGTTCAAAATTGGCCACACACTCCTCTATCCATTCAAAATTCTTACCTTTCCTCTACAATAATGTGATAGGATAAGCAATCTACTAGAATTTCTTAATGAACCTCTTGTAATAACCTACTAACCCCACGAAAGATATCACATCATCCATATTCTTGGGAGCTTACTACTCCATGATAGCTCTTACCTTTTCTCAGTCCACTGCTATGCCATCCTTGGAAACTGCATGTCCTGAGTAGTGTACCTCAGTCTGAAAGAAAATGCACTTGCTTAGATTAGCATACAATTGGTGCTCTTTCAAAAATATCAACACTGCTGCTAAATTCTCGACATGCTCTTCTTCATTTTTAGAATATACCAATATGACATCAATGAACGCATAACAAATTTGTCCAAGTACGAACACAACACACTATTCATAAACCACATAAGGTTAGTTGGAGCATTAGTTAAACCAAATGAAACTACAACAAACTCATAATTCCCATACCTGGTCCAGAAAGTCTTCTTGTATATTTCTTCTTCCTTAATGTGTACCTGCTAATATTCGGATCTCAAATCAATCTTCGAGAACATTGTTTCTCACTTCAACTAATCAAATAAATCATCAATCCTCGAAAACGGATACATGTTCTTGATGGTCACTTTGTTCAACTTCTTGTAGTTAATTCATAGCCTAAGAGTACCATCTTTCTTCTTCACAAACAATATTGGTACGCTCCATGGTGATACACTTGGCCTAATGTATCCCTTGTCCAACATTTCCTTCAACTACAACTTCAACTCTATCAACTAGGTGTACTCATCTTGTAAGTTTCCTTTGATGTCGAATCTTCCCCTATAACCAACTCAATCGATAATTCTACTTCTCTGTGAGGTGGAAACTCTGAAATATCCTCAAGAAATACATCCTGAAACTAATGTAGAACTAGGTACCTTCTCAAAACATCTGTATCCTCAACTTCCTTACCTTTGTCACTAGAAATGTGCACTGAAAATAACACACACCCTTTCCTGTGACTACACTTGACCTGCATAGCTATCACCATCCTAACTAATGTTGCTTTCTTCTTACCCCGTAAAACTATTTATTCTTCATTGTCATCTAAGCATTCAATGGCTTTGTCATAACAATTCACCTTGGTTCTATGATGGTACAACCAATCCATGCCCAACAACATAATGTATGATCTGAATGATAATAAATTCAAATGTGTTGCAGTAGGCATACCATTCAAATCAAATGCACAGTCTCTCACTAATGATGAACTCACTTCTTTGTACTTGTAGCCAACTGCCCTAACCAAGATTCTACATGCACTTCTTTATTCAAACCACACTTATCCACCAATTTAGGACTAACATAGCTATAATTAGATCTAGGGTCAATCAAAATAGAAACAACTTGATCACAAAGCTTATCGTCCATCTCAATGATAAATGCATGATGGTCTGCCTATTGATTATCCAACACTGCATAGATCCTAGGAATACTCTTCCCAACATATCCCACTGTATGTGCCTCCTTAGCACTGTATATATGTGGTATACCACCCTAATGTTTTGGAAAATCTCTCCTATTATGATCTTTGCCACAAGTCCAACACTCCATAGGCTTCCATCCTACATCCTTGTTCTATTCTTCATATCTAAGTCCCTATCCTTTGTCAGATGCATTGAAATTCTTAGATGGTGTTACATTCTCTTTATTACCTATACCTTGAGTTTGTGCTCACTTCTTGTCCCATTTTCATTTGTTCTTATCATTTCCCTTCCAATCTTTCTTAGTCACATACCTATGCTTCAATTGCTCATAGCAATTCCTTAGCTTCTAGATGGCCCCCCTCAATGATCTAGGCTCATCAAACTCAATCCTATCTTTGAATGCAATCGGTAATCCACTAATAAATCTCTAAATCTTGGCCTTATCCCCCTTGAGGTAAGGCACATACCTCGACATCTCCAAGAACCTGCTAGTGTACTCCTCATCTGTCATTGATCCCATCCTTAGCTCATAGAATTATTTTTCCTTGTCATCAAAGTATCTCTCTAATAGGTACTTCTTCTTAAATAGCCTCTTGAACTCACTCCAAGTCAAGTCCTTCTCATGAATACCTCCGACGTTCTTCACATCTTCCCACCAAATATCTGCTTTAACTTTGAGATTGAATGTAGTTATTATGGCGTTCATGTTCTCTAAGTAATCATGAAACCTAAGGAACTTCCTCATAACAAGAAACCATGCCTCCACATCTTGTGATTTCTTCATATCTCCATAGAATATAGGTGTCTTTTCTTTCTTAAACTAATCCGAAAAGTATCCCCTATCACTCCTCATCTAAGGATGATAACGGTGACGATCGTAGTGCCTATCTGAACCAAAGCTAGAATAGTACATGTGTCTATCGCCTCTCCTATCCGAAGTATCAAAAAACCTGCCATCTATCATTATGTCATCTCTATCAAACCTGTGGCCACCACTAAATCTACTTCCATACGCCCCATTAGTTTTTTCCTCTTGCTCAAGGCTGATCTGAAGGGGTCCCTGTCATTGCAATTCTAACAAACTCTAAAGTATCATTGCATTTACCTCTGCTTGTTTCTCCTGTGCTTGTATGATTATGTCATTGTCTGCCTTTCAACTCCTTATTTATTCCTTTAAGCTTCTTAGTGTGATTTCCAAATCAAAAGAGTGCACAACACCACATTTCTCATCCAATCCATAAGGAGAGTCTCGGGAACTGTAGTCTACCATCTTTCTCATCATCTTTGATATTTCTTCCTACAAGGCATATCATGTCAGCTAAACCAAAACAGAATAAACCAATGTACCTTAGCATAATTCGGGGAGGATACATGTATAACATAATCATGACAACATATACAAATATAACACATAAGCATGTAACCATATAACCATCATTCTAGTAGAGTCTAGTCATCAATGCATGACCATATCAACTACACATATTGTGACATCATGCATGATGACAACCACTACATCACTGTACACTTAACCACACATGAACACTAATTTGCATAAGCGATGCATAATCAATCATACACACATGATGACACACTCCACAACAACGCCATCAACTTCTCATGGCGACATCACTACAACCATGACCCATACCATACAAACATGGTCTTACAACACAAGAAACACACATGCAACCAACATGCAACCCATCCAGTCTGAGGGGTGAACCATGCTCTTGTAACACCCTCCTCCCACATCTACCCAAGTAACCAGCCAATCAGGGTAAACATGTGACAAGAACTTACTATGATATGATTTGACCTCCTAATTCACCTTAAGGAAGTGGAACTGATGTAAACACACCATACAGACCTTCAACATTAGCAACAAGACTCCCAAGAACCATCCCAACCTCTTAAGTAACCAATCCCTAGGTCCCACTAAGTTTATAGACCATTAGATTCCTCGATGCTCCCTTGATATGAGCTTGCATAAGTCTAGAAGGCTCTGGACGCTCCCACAGCATGGTATGCCAGCATCTAGGGACTTTTCTGCACAATGTTGTGCCTGTGTCCCTAGGATTTGAGCCACTTTTTTAGACCCATAGGCCAGGTCACTTCCCAGAAATAAATGACGCCCTCGGAACAAAACGATAACAATGGAATGATGATACAAGTTACTTGAACAAGCCCTTCACTGGACCCCTACTAGCCATGATGGGAATTTCATCAAACACATCACAAATATATAATCTATTGGTTTAAACAACAGATCTGAGCATAGGGGTCTCATACTCAATTGAGAATCACTAAGAGTCATTGATGCCTCAACACATTATTTGTAGTTTCATCCATTAGGCCATAGATACATTGTTCATTCATTTACAACTAAAAACATGATGAGAGTCATACATAGCTACTATCATAATACATGTTCATAACCAACATAATAGCAACAAAAATACCAAGGAAACAATAGCCATATGATCCACATATAAACTAGTATAATACTCATGAAATAACAAGGATAAATAACCTCATATTAACAATACAAAGGCCAACCAGTTGTGGGACTTTCACAAACCACCCAACCGTAGACATGGCTGATCCAAAAATCTCTTCATTCAGTCACCCTCATGCCATATTCCAAGAATGAATGTGGGATCTCATAAAAAACATCAATCAAAACCATACAAGGCTTCTAGAGGCCAAACCACCTCAACCCATCAAACATTGATTCCACCTCATGGTCAAACATCACAAAACCATCATCAGATTAGTCTCTACCCAAGCCTTCCAAGGTGTTAGAGCATTTATTCCAACCAAGGCTTCCATGACTAGTAACTCAATCCAAGTTGTCACCGAGCTTCCAGAGCATTTGTCCAACTAGGGCTTCTAGGAACTAGTAACTCAACTCAAGCTAAAGGAAACATCAAAACCAACTAAAAAACAAAGAAATGAACCCACAACACCATGTCTATCCAAGAAATGGAAGGGATAGGCAAATCCACTGTCAATCCAAGCAATCCTGCATGCTAGTGATAGATCATGACCGACAAACCACACGCATATCCCATGCATGCAAAAACTAGTGAGGAAAACATACATGTAACTCAGTACCTACAAGTAAAACTCATTGTAGCTATTGATCTTGATGCCCTCTTGCGTTTTCATGCTCTTCCTTTGCATTATTGCTCTAAAACTCCAAGTATGCCACACTCTCCAAGAGTTCTCTAAGAAAAACCTAAGTGTCCAAGAGTATGACAAAGAGAAAGAATAGAGAGAGAGCTCCAAAACCGAACTAAAAAAAAAAAAAAGTCTGTGAACATACCCTCATAAGCTTTTTTATTAATGATGCCTCAATTTTCTTCATTTTCCTCCTCACATACAACCTGTGACCTTTCACCTCCCTTTTCTCCTAATTTCCATTATTTTCATAAATAAATGCCACTGTGCATTTCCAAAGCCTTTTCCAATTTCCTTAGCCATTAATCAATCACCAGTGATCCCCATCACTATGCTTTTACCCAACATTTAACTTGGAATAAGTGTCTCATTAACCGTGGTTATTATTTTTCCTTTATTAACTTTTATTACATGGATTTTTCATCATGGCTATTAAAAGTAACCTAATCGATCCACCTAATTCTCTTACAACAAACTCTTTATAGTTTTGCATGCACAAATTTCCCACAAAAACAACCAACCAATACATTGTCTAGAGCTTATGGAACATTTAAAATGGACAAATCTCTCCCCACCACCATTTTCACTCTATATTTATTAACTTTCATCCCTATATACTTCGCAACAACCAAAATGTAAGTTTGAACCCATTTCTCTTTCGATTGAAGATTAGAAATAGGAACCATGGAATTGAAAAGAGGAATGGTCTTTTTATTTAAAGAATCAATCTATAATGTTTTCTCAGAGCTAAGAAACAATTTTGTGCCTTTCATACAATTTTCCACCTTACCATGTTGTAAGAGAACATTAATGTTCTTCATCGTAAACTAACATAATAAGCCATCTATCAACCCTTCTTCTTGTAAATCTAGGTGGAAGGACCATCAAGTGAAGTTTGATTATGGTCCAAAGATCATATCTTGATTTGACCTATCAACTTCATAATCCACTAATTATTTTCTCATCAAACTCACCATTAGAGAACTTAACACAATGTTTGACCTTGACTCTATAAGCACACCCTTATCTGACTAATAACTTCAAATGGGAGAAAAGTAATAGTGGCACAAAAAACCATAATTGTCACTTGTCAACTCATAGCCCAAGCTCTAGAAGAATCCTTTGTGTGTCATATTCAATTAACTCCAATTTCATTCACTATGTCACTATAGACACCAAGATGTATGATCTCACATGCACCAAACTCTAGTTAAGTTGAAACCTAATTGAAAAATCCCCAATTCTTACTTATTAATCTAATTTTCAATGAAATTAAGTTAATATCACATGTCCCAAGATTTCATTATAAATTAATGTGTTTCATAATAAAATCAATATCTCAAATTTAACTATGATAAAATGAAACATTCAATATATGTTAGATAGATATTCTGTCCGTGAGATGAGTCCATATTATGAAAGAAATGACTCATATTATACTCGTGAGAACTTCATTTCTCCCTGAATTTGAGAAAACTATAGGATATATTATAATAATATATATATATATAGCTTAGATGATATGGAGAAAATTGAAGAAAAAAACTACTTATAAAGTTTCTCTCAATTTTGTATTGAAGAAGGAAAGTGTTATTCACATGTTATCCACCTTTGAAATCAAAAGAGTTATAAGTATTTCAAGAGCATCATATAATTAAGTAAGAGATTAATATTTATTTTGAAGATTTATAAATATATTGATGATATGGAGAAAATTAAAGAAGAATTGAAAAAATATTTCTTTCAATTTTGTATCGAGAAAGAGGAAAAGTGTTATCGCATGTCATTTTTCTTTGAAACTAAAAATGTTATAAGTATCTCAAGCATGGGGGCTTCACTCAATGAACCTCTAACATATCACGTGTTTATGGCATACTAAATAATACCCTTAATTTGATGACATATTGGAAAATACCTCTAAAAATAACATTATTTAACCCCCTAGCAATACAAACCCAATACCCCTTCACAATTAAAAAAAACCCTACTTTCACTAGATATTGTAGGTATCCATTTTTTTATTAACATTTTTTATACCTCTTTATATTTTTTTCATTAACTTTGAACTTCATTTTTTATACCTACCAATATAAAAACCATTTACCCCCTATTATATGCTCAATATATTATGCCATTTTTTCCTCAATATATGTCCCCCAATATGAACTCACATGGTATGGTATTGCTCCTCCAGTGAAGCCCCTGTAATTTCAAGAGCATGATCAAATTAATAAAGAGATTAATAATTTTTTTAAAATATTATTTTTCTAAAATTGATTTAAATACTTTATATAAAAGATAACTTAAATAATTAAAATTAAAATTTTTTTAAATTATATAACTATTATAATTAATAGCATTTATACTATTAAATTAATTATTAATTTTTTTAAAGTTTATAACTTAGTCAATTTAACTGTATTAAAATAAGACTATACTAACTATATTACCCTAAAAAATTTATATATTTAACAAATTTATAACTAACTACTAATTACTCTAATATTTATATATGTAAATAACTTTTATAATTAAATATTAATTTATATTAATTTATTTTATAATTAATTTAGTTTAATATATATTGATAGCTATAAGTTTATTAAATGGTCCCTTTACTTTTATTTCAATTAATTTATTTATTTAAATATAGGTTTTTGCCCCTAATCCAGTCCTTCTAACCGTTTCATGGTTAAATTTAGCCATTAGACAATATAGTCATTATCTAGTCAAGAATTATAGCCGTTGGATGTTTTAATTTAACTATCTAAGATGCTAAGCTAGATCCTGATTCTTCAACTTGTCCTGACGATGAACCACACTGGTTGGTTTGAAACACGTCGACAAATGAAATTTCTTGTGATTTACGCGTAAAAATGTATTGATGATATTTAAAAAAAAAATTGTTATTCACATGTTATCTACCTTTGAAATAAATAAAAAATTATAGATATTTTAAGGGCATGATCTAATTAGGGAAGAGATTAGTATTTCTTTTAGAGAATTATGGACCTATCAAAGGTAAATTAAAAAGTGAGAAATGACCACCAAAATTATTTTTCCCAATACTAATTTCATATTAATTTCATGTTAAAGATGATATTATAATATTTAAAAATGTGAATGAAGTAACAAATAAATTGTGGACAAATAATTCTTTGAAATTTTAATAATATCTTTGATAGTATTATTTTAAATATCACAGAGAAAAATGAATAAAGTAAGTAAAATATAAATAAAAAAAATTAAAATATTCCATAAAACTTTTTGGAAACGGAAAAACAAAGTTATCATATTAAATGGAAGCAAAATTATGTTATTGTTTTAGAAACCAAAGTTATCTTATTAAATGTAATCTTGTTATTTTAAAAAATTTTGTTTACGGAGGTCACAAACCAAAGTTATCCTTTTAAATGGAAGTAAAGTTATCTTATTATTTAAAAAGGTGTTGGGGTTACAATTTTGTCTAACTCCAAATTTATTGGGGATATTTTCTTCAAAAAATATCATTATTGGAGTGTTTAAATGTTTTTTTAATGGTAGAAATAGATTCAGTGCCTCATCAAAAACTTTTGCTGCATCAAAAATCTGAAGTTGTAATCTATATTTTTAAAAATTTCAACCATATTTTGTCAAGACCTAATCGAAATTTCTATTTTTTTATGGGAAAATTTGTAACCTAGTTAGACTGCTCTTTTTAAAAAGTAATTATCCTTAACTAAATGGAATACAAATGTGGAATTCTCCATCCATGATTCTATGTTGTGTGCAAAAAATGCCTTCTCATTTGGTATCAGATCTGAGGCATCTCCTGCCTCTCTTTCGTGTGTAGATATACTCCTCCTAAGTCCTTTCTCTCCAGTGTTTGTTGTCAGTCCCACACATAGAAACATCCCTCTACTCATCCTCAGCATATACTTTCTAAAAAAACCCTATCTAGTATGCTATTTGAAAACCCTCCCTGTGAAATCCCTAATCTCATCTGTGTCGATGATTTCCAATCCCATTTTAAGGGAACGTAATCCTTGCCAATTTTTTAATGAAGAGCATTGTTCATCAAGCCTCTTCTCCATTGAATGAATGTTATAAGTCTAATGCCCAGTTTTGTTTCTCTCTCTTTGGTGTTGAAGTTTTGAAACCAATAAAACACATTTTTTTCTTCGGCACTTTTATTGAGAATGCATTTCCTTATTTCTATTGCTAGTATATGTGTTGAGTGGTAAATAGAAAGGTCAAGAGTGGTCTAGAAAGATCAGACACTCGTTTTCAATGATTTATGGGATGCAATTTATCAAGAAAAAACATTTATTGGCTAAGGAGAGGAGGATTGTGGATGGAAGAAACCTACATCAAATAAGGAGCTAGTCATATGGAAGAACAAAGACAATAAATTATATGTCTTGATAGTTGAATTAGTAAGCGCAGAGGTGATTAATCATATTGTTTCCATTGAAAATTCTTACAGTTTTCTAAATAAACTAATAGATTTGTATGGCTCAAACTCATAATTGGAACTTGTGAAACTACTCTTGAAACTCTTCAACTTAGAGTTGAAGGATGATGACCCCATTGTCTTAGCTTATGAGATCAAAGTCGTCATCCATGACATAGATTCTATTGGAGTGAAGATATACCTTACTCTCACAACATTCATCAAGACCCTCTACCCTACATACTCTCACTACCTTGAATCCCTACAAGCTAGTGACCAACTAAAAGTCTATTACATTTGCTTCTTTGGTGGAAAAAGTTGCAAAACATGAGAAATATTTTGGAAAGAAGAAGACAAAAACTTAGGCTACTAAAGAGACGATATGTCTTACTCAAAAAAGGAAAATTTGGTCACATAATTCTTCTAGATAAGAAGGCAATCAAAGAGGATGTGGAAGAAAGAGCTTCAGATGAGGTATACGCAAACAAGGTGAGAAACCTAATTTCCATTGTATTCATTATGGCAAAAATGGACATGATGCATTGCCATGCATAATTCATAGGGTGAAAATCGAAGATAAAAAAGATCAGAAAGAAGATATAGGTAAAATAGAAAATCCAGTGAAAGGTAAAGCACCTAAATTTGCTCATTGCATTGTTTCCCATTGCAATATTGGAGTAATTGAATATTTCTTTCATACTTCATTTTCTTCTTAGAGAGATATCTCACTTCTTGACAAAAGTGCAACATGCCACATGAACTTTAGGAGAGACTTCTTTGAAGATTTCAATGATTATGTAGATGGCATAGTGTATTTTACAAACAAATTAGGTCTTGAACCTTTGGGACTTAGCACCATTATGATTAAACTAACTAATTTGCTTGATTTTCTTTTACATCATGTACGTTATCTTCCAGAGCTACTAAAGAATTTGTTTCCCCTTGTGAACATTTGATGTCAAGGCTAATCCATCCATATCTTTGTTGGAAAAGTAGAAATAAGGAAGGCTTCCAACCACATGACTGTCATGACTGGAATATAGGATGAAATATTGCTAAATCTTAAAGGAAAATTTGGTCATTCACTAAATTGTAAATATCTCTCTCATCACAATGAAGGTACATTGACATCTAGTCTTCTATGGCATGCTAGATTTGTACATATTAATTATGACATCCTTTGCTTACTTAAAAAATGGTGTTTCTGGTTTGCCTACTATTTGTAAGAAATAGAGGAAATGTGATGCTTATATCCTTGGAAAACATAACAAACAACCCTTCCATGATTCCACTACTAGAGCATGTATGAAAATTAGATTGATACATTATAATATGTGTCCCTATGCCTATTCCACCCACTGATAGAAATAAATATACAATGACTTTTATTGATGATAACACCAAGTTGTGTTGGGTGTACTTGTTGAAATTTAAATCTCAATCTTTTGAAAATTTTAGAAATTTTCAATATATGGATTGAAATGAATCACAATCACATAGTGGCTCTCTTTGGACTAATAATGGGAGAGAATATACATCTAATAAATTAAAAACTATCGTCACCAACATGAGATTCAACATCAAAACACCATTCCATACAATCATCAACAAAATAGTGTAGCTAAATGAATGAATAGGACTATCTTGAATATGGTTTGTTTTGTGATATTTTTGAAAAATGTAAAGTTGATAATTTGGGTTGATGCAATTCAATGTGCAATATATGTGAAAAATAAGTGTACATCCCATGCTCTTAAGAATAAGAATCCTTATGAAATGTGTTATGGTCGCGTTCCTTCAATGTGGCATCTCAAGTTCTTTAGTTCCACCAATTATGCCTTGATTCTTAAGAAGCAAAGAAACAATATTGATGCAAGGAGACAAAGGTGAATATTCTTGGGGTATTCAAATACCACCAAATAATATCATCTTTATGATGAGTTAAACATGAAGTTTTTTCTTTCCAAATATGTACTGTTTTCTTCAATCTTCCATTACTAACAAAACTTTCGAGTGGCAACTTTATCCTTTGATTCATTCATGTAAAGATACTTGAAATTGACAATGAGTTTCCACATCTTGAAGGGAGGATCCCTATCTTGGATCAATATTTGGAATCTCCTTTTCAAGCACCATCTCCCCCTCATGAATTTTAGGCCACTTCATCAAATCATAAAGTTCCTTTAGATGATGTGATTGAGAGTGTTGGAAGGTTTAATATTGATGTAACACCACCTAAATTAGTTGATAAACGCTAACCATCTTAGAAAGGTCCACCAAAATGGCTTATCAGATCACTTGAAAGTGTTCGTCGTAATGAGGTTCAAGAGACAAGAACCAGAGATTCCACCATACTAGATAGAGGTGATGTAAATAAATCTAATTCATGTGATCTAAATGATATGGATGTTTCATATTATTGTGAGTTGAATTTATATACTAATTTTAAACCAACTTCCTTTGAATAAGTTGCTTCTCATGATGAGTACAAACAAGCAATGCATGAGTATGATTCATTCATCAAGAATAATACATGGAAAGTGGATGGTCCATTCAAAACCAAACCAATTGGATGAAAGTGGGTCTACATGAACAAGTAAAACTAAGATGTCTCACTTGGAAAGCACAAATCAAGGCTCATGGAAAAAGGATTAGCAAAGAAAGAAGGCATTGATTTTGAGGATACTTGCTCCCATAGAAAAATGGGCCACCGTCCACATTCTCTTTTCTTTTGCAAGTGAACACTTCTTGGAATATGAAACTAAGAGTCATCACATTGTTTTTAAAATGGATTAATACTAGTGGAATGGTATTGAAGTGTTGAGTTATTCATCCAACCTAGCATAAAGAAATATTTTCCATGGTGGGGAAAAATTCTCCAAGACTAACGACTTCCTCTCAATATTTTTGAGTTGGTGATTTCCTAAGCAAATCCTCCCCTTAAAACTACTATTTAGCCAATATAGGAGATGAGAAAGGTCCATTCAACTATTAGTGTTACCTTTCAACATATTTTTTCACAAATCCCATTGTATAATTTCATGTGCCTTACTTATACAAGGGTTTGATTATACGTAATCAATGATTAGAGGCCAATTTGACCTTTTGATATTAATTACAAAATTATAGGTATGGTTTTGACCAACAAATTTCCCAGTTGCATTGGAAAAATAAAAAACATTATATTGTAAATGCATATTCCTTAACAAGAGTCTCTAAATATGAATCTCTAAAGCCTACTAACAAAAACTAGTGAGCTATAATGTTCCTTAACGTTTACATGAAAATGGCTTATGACAGTGAAGAACAAGATTTTGTTCAATCATGTTAATCATTGTTGCCAATATCATGATATATGCAAGTTTCATGAGGCCTTGTTATTATCACCTTGAAAAATTATGATACCCTTTAAGATCCTATGGTTGGTTCTTCGAACCTCATTTGAAAAATGAATGTAGGTGATTAAGAGCATATATTAGTTTCTCATTGTCTTTTATCAAGATAAGGAGGGGAGATCCAATATTTTCATTACCATTTGTGGAGCTATTGTGGAGTGGGGGGAAATTATGATCCATCATTTCTATATTCCCAAATATATATGAAATTTATTCTTGCATTTTGTTTGTTTATTGTAGTATAGAGTTTGCAATGTCCATTTTATTTGTCTGTTCTTGCTACATTTTAGTGGGATACTTAACATTTATCTAGGTCTATTTTTAAACTTGTAGTAGTATTTTTTGTTGATTTCCATTTCCTTTTGTGTCTTATATTTAATCAATTTCATACTATATGTATAAGTTGTTAGACCCATTATAATAATATGGTGAATTAATTTACCCTCATAATCAGCAAAGGTTGAGGTGCAAGTTGAGTACGAAGGAAATGAATGATGGAATCAACCACTGGAAATACTACCTTGCCAAAATTACAAGACATGAACTGGAAGTTTATCCTACATATTCCTTGGAATTGATCCATATTTCTATCAATCAACTATTGGTATTGGTAAGAAAAAATATGATAGGGAATCACTAAGGCTTGAAATTGCAATTAGCGATGTTGCAAAAATCTCAAGAAACAAATGCTTCTAATGTAGTAAGTGGAACTTGGGGTAGTGAAACCTCTTACTTAGCCACACATTCTACATTCCCTTGAGAACCTCACCTTTCTTAGTTCATAATATTTTTTATGGGGCACAACCTTCTTGTAGGTTATTTGTTAAAATAAGAGAGAAGAAAAAAATTGACAAAATTGTGGCTAGATGTTTTCTATTGAGTGACATTCTTTTAAACATTGTTAAGAAAAATCAGTTCTACTAGTCAATACTTGAAGCCATAACTATTTTTGGTATAGGATACAAGGGCCTCTCCTATGAGGAGTTATGAGGGCCTCACCTTTGAGTGACAAATTCCAATTGCACTCGTAAATTAGACAAACCTTGGGAACAATGAAAGATCGCCTAATGCACTTTGATGTTAGATATTTGGACAAATTGAAAGGAAAATACCATTCTCAATTTCATGTTTAATTGTCCCAAGGGGGGTAATTTATCAAATATATTGATGCATCTCTATATGTTAAACATGCACAGTTATTATGTGTAATACCTAATTTTGACCCCTAGAATATCTTCAATATAATTATGTCTGAATTGTAAATAGGTGGATATAATGTTGGGATTCAAGCCATATGAGCTTAAACAAATGACTCCATGTGTAAACGATGTAAATATATTTATAGGGACAATGTAATAGGCTTCCCATGGTCAATTCAATCTATGTAAATATTAATGTTGGAATACATAATACATAAAATTTCGAAATGGCTACAAAGAGCATGTGAGGGGCTATCATTCCACTAGAGGGTTATCCTATGAGATTCCAAATCCTCTATTGACAATTGTTAGCCTTAAATCTCATATATTTTCCACCATGCATGATGTAATCTAGTTTCTGTAGCTTTCATAGTTCCTACAAAATATGGATCGTTGTTACAAAGCGCATAGCCCAGGCCATTAGAGTTTGGCTACTAAATTAATTAATTCAGGACTAAATCACAAACAAAGAGAAATTTGAGTTTTCTCACAAGAAAACAGAAACAGATTCAAATATATTTTTATTCATTTAAAATATGTTGCTACAGACAAGAACTTGGAGTGTAAAAAACCATCCTCAAAGAACTTGAAATTCCTACATTGTTACACAACAACTAGACACCTTCCTAACACATAAAACAGCCAATTGCGCTCTCTAAAAATCATGAAATGGAAAAACCAATTCCGAAATTCTAATAGACAAATTTCTAAGACTTGAGAGGCAGAAGAAAACCTTGAATACAGGAAGAAAAAAAAAGTCCCTTTTCTTCCTTGTTCCCGCCATTTACCCTCATGTTTTGACCCCTTCGTATTCCACTGAAACATATCACTTCCCAAGCCATCAACCTCTTCATCTTCCAAAACTAAACCAATTCACCTCCTCTCAACATGTGTACAAACCAAATTTGTAACTTACATGACATTCTAGCAATGCATCTAGCAGGATTTGTCCTATAGCAGTGCAACTAAACAACTATCGATTTTGGATGCATCAACAACTCCATATAGCATGAGTATCAACACAAAATCCTGGGAGATTCAACAACTCAAGAGCAGTCATCACTTCGATAAATTGTAGCTATAGAAGTATCAACAACTACTAGTTGGGTGCATCAGCATCTAACATAACAGGTGTATCAGCAACTTAAAACACATGGGAGTAACAACATTTATTACAAACTTGACAAGAACTTGTTTTTTGTCTGTTGATGATGATTTCCTAAGGCTAAGGATGCTCCTGCATTAGACACCCTTGGGCAGAAAAGTATGAGCTACTAGCTCTTGGTATTTCCTACAAATATAAAGTCCCTCATAGGCATGTCATCTCTTGTTCAGTCACCCATGACACATCTTCAAATCCCTCATTTCTCCATTTGACCAAATACTCCATATACACCCTTCGACAAGTCTTCTTTCCAAACTTGGTGACCATAATTTATTCCACTTCTTCAACAGATTTGACTACTAATTAGTTATTCGACTCAGTGGGTGTACCTATCTCTTCACTTCTTTCTCCTTCATAAAATTCATACAGATCAGCTACATTGAACATTAGAGAGATATCCAAGTCTCTTAGAAACTTCAACTTATAGGCATTTTCAGAAAATTTTCAAAGAATTATGCATGTGCCTATTTCCTTATATTTTAACTTGTTGTAAATACCCCTAGGGAATATCTCTTTCCATAAGTTCAGCAGTACCAATTCTCCTTCAGCAAAAACATTTTTTATTCTTTTTAAATCTACCTTCTCCTTGTATCTATTATTACTCTATTGTAATCGCTTCTTCACATGTTCATGTATCAACTGCAAGTTATTTGTAAAATCACTTGCATCAGCAATATTCCTTTCCCCAAAATTTGGCAACTGTATCAAGTCCACAATACCTTTCAGTGACCACCAAAAAAAATATGAAATGGACTATTACTAGTGGATATGTTCACTGAGTCATTGTGAGAAAACTCTGCTTGCACCAAAACCACATCCCATTGGTTTAGATTTTCACCACTCAAACTCCTCAGCAAATTCCCAAGACTCTTATTCATTACTTCAGTTTTTCCATCTATCTGCAGATGATAGGATAAATTATATAACAGTTTAGATCCCATGTTCTTCCACAATGTCCTCTAGGAGTGACCTATAAATATTATATCTTTGTCTGAAGTATTGGTTCTTGGCAACCCATGAAATTTCACTACTTCTTTTAAGAATAAAATAGCCACTTCAGTAGAAACACTTATTCTCTTACATGTTATGAAATGTGCCATCTTTGAAAACATATCTACAAAAACATCATTGAACCATGCTTGCTTTTTGTAGTTGGTAATCCCAAGACAAATTCCATTCCCGCATCTTCCTAAGGCATTTTTGGTACCGAAAATGGAGTATACAACCCTGTCTTTTGACTTCTACCCTTCGCTAGTTGGAAAAATATGAATTACTCAACAAACTTTCTAACATCATTAAATATGATAGGCCAAAAATACCACTCCTTTATCAACATTGTGGCCTTACCCATGCCAAAATGTTAGCTTAGGCCTACACAATGTAGCTCCTTAACAAGATTCAACATCATTGAACTCAAAGGAATGCACAACTATTAGTTTTTAAACAAAAACCTTTCTTGGATATTGTAATCTAAGAACATGGTTCTATCCACACTCCAAGGTGCTTTAAAAGTGTCCAAGATTATCCAAATTTGACATATTTTTCATACAATTCCTTCATGCTTTTCAAGCCTACCACTTTTACTGACAAAGTGTTGAGTGACAACACTCTCCTATTCAGGGAATTTTAACTTTGTTTAACATTCCAAACCTATGCTTCAAAAAAATGTATAACTTTGCAATAATTCAACCCATTTAGAATGATTTTGATTCAACTTACCTTGACCATTGATATATTGTAATCCCTTGTGATCAATAAATAAGACAAATTTCTTGGGCAACAAATAATGTCACCACTTCTTCAAAGCCTGCATAATAGCTTAAAATTCCTGGTCATATACAGAAGACTTCTTCTTGGAACCATTCAAACTTTCACTGAAGAATGATATTGCTCTACCTTCTTGACTCAAAATTGTTCCAATTGTTGTCCCACTTATGTCACTGTAGCTAACTTGGAATACTTTATCAAAGTTTGGAAGCATCAAAATAGGTTTCTTTGTCACCTTCCTTTTTAGATTTGCAAATGATTTCTCTATTGTTGTTGTCCATTTAAAATTTCCTTTCTTCATTCACTTAGTAAGCAATGCAAAAATCATGTTGAAATTTCTAATAAATTTCTGGTAGAAGCTTTCCAATCCATGAAATATCCTCACCTCAAAAGTAGACTCGGGTGTTGGCCATTCCAAAATAACCTTCACCATCTTAGAATCCATCTTCAAACCTTCTTTGGAAATCAAAAATACCAAGTACACTAACTCATCCTCCATAAATGTATATTTCTTCGAGTTGATTAGCAACTTCTCTTCCTTCAATCATTGCAATACTTGTCTTTCATCATCCAAGTTCTCCTCTTTGTTTTTTCTAAAAAATAAATTTGATCCAAGTACACTACAACAAATTTTCCCAAGAATGGTTTCAAGACCTCATTTATGAACCTCATGTATGTGTTAGGGGAATTAGTCAGCACAAATGGCATAACCAACCATTTAAACATTCCATCCTTAATCTAGAAATATTTTTTCCGCTCATTACCTTCCCTAATCCAGATTTGATGATAACCATTGTTTAAGTGATCTTGGTGAAATATGCATCCCCACTCAAACAATCCACAATATCCTCCATCCTTGGCAAGGGAAATTGGTACTTGGTGGTTATCCTATTAACGGCTCTATAAGTTATGCACATCCTCCATTTACATGTCTTCTTTGGAGTCAATATGGTTGGTACATCACATGGACGCAAATTTTCTCTTATCAATCCTCTATCAAGCAGCTATTATACCTACTTATTTACTTCCTCATTCTTTGTTGGAGTCATCCTGTAAGGTTCCTTGTTTGGTATTCTCAACCCTAGAATCAAGTTAATCTGATGAGAAATACTTCTCATGCGAGGTCGTCCCTTTTGCAATTCATCAACAACAATCACCTTGAATTCATCTAACAATGAGTTGATTTCTATCAGGATGGTTTCTAATTTCACTTCCTTTGGCATAGCCTTTGGAATCATTGCTAAACAGAATTTTTCCTTTCATTCCCCATGTATAAACACCTTGGTTGAACACAACATGATATTGTTGTTACACATGTTATTACTCCCTATTGGGCATGGTATCCCTCCCACAACATGTTTTGGGGCTCAAAGCCCAAGTTTTGGTCAAATATGTTGTAAGACTCCACGAATTGTGAGCGCGCAGCGCAAAATGTATATTGAGTCATAGGGTTGTCTACCTAAGTGTTTTAATGTAATGTAATGTCATGTCAGCCTACCCATGGTCCATGGACCATGGGATTGTATAGAAAGAGTGAGGCTCTAAGTTGTAAAGATAGCTAATTAAAGATAATAAGAGATGTATTAATGTAATGATCTAGTAGCGAATAGAGAAGAAGTCTAAGCGTATTAGGTCGTAGTAGTAGGAAGAGGCTCTACAACTGAGTGCGCAGAGGCCTAGTAGAGTTCGCAACTATGTGTGTGGACCCCTGCAGCTGAGTGTGCAGGGCGAAGTTGAGTCTGTAACCCAAGAAGAAGAGTAATAAAGAAAAGTTTGATTCTAAATACTATGTACCTAGTTTTCTATGATTTTCTATGCATTTATACTGTGTTGTTTATTGCATGCACTTATATGAATATTGATCACTGTTAATTATAATTGGGCTCATAAAGGTAAATTAAGTAATCAGATAATATCGGGTTAAGAGCATGGGTAATAACACAGATCGCACGTCGAATAGGGTTGTGCAAAGGCACCATTGCAGGTTGCGGGGCACTGATAGGAGTGCATAGTGACGTGCGCACAGGGTCAAACCATGAACCATCGACAAACCATCAGACATATCTAGGGTGTGGAAACCTGGTTCTAGCACCCACCCATACCACTTCAAGTGAGACCTTAGTCTGTGCTCCGTGGACTGTTGCCAAAAGGGCCAGTAGTACCAGGATTTGTTTAGCTAAATCACCTCTGAACCTGGGTCAGGCCCATACAAGCCAACAAATGGTTCCATTGTTGGGACTGGGATCTGCATAAGCGATGTTTGATGTCATGCCACTGGAATCCAACAAAGAAAGAAATTGAAGGGTGATTGGACAAGAAGATTCATGAGTTCGCAACGCAAGAAAACAAGAAATCTGTGAGTATCTAATGAACAGTGGTTGGAGCACTACTTGTGTACGGAAATCCACAAAATTTTCTTTGCATCCTTTCCTTCTAAGATGTATGAGTGGATCGTGAAGCTAGCAGATGGTCAGGGAAGGTGTAGGCTCAACAAACCAATCATGTGGACTCTGAAATTAGTGCACAAACTAGAAGCATTAGGAGATAAGATCACGCGAACTGTGGACCATTGGCTCGACTGAATTATAGGAGGATTTATCACTGAGTTTGTGGTAGATACGACCTTCAACTACAATGAGGCAGATCAACATTTCCTCAAGGGACCACGAAGTAAGTATATCAAATATTTGAACAATTGGATTAAAGATGATATTGTGTGAAAAGCAAGTTATGCGAATAAATTAATGTTTGGGACTATGTGAAGTGGGAAGATCTACAGAAGCAGAAGTAGTGAAGAATTAGAAACCAGTCCCTTAATTTCCCCCTCGTGGGAAAGCGAGTAAGAGCTCATGAAAGTTTCTCCGAGGAGTTTGGTCAGTCTAATAAGGCATTGAATTCCATGCTTACCACCTCCACCTACACCGCTACCCATCTCACCCTCCTCACCTCCGTCTCCACCCACCCCACCTCTGGCACCACCACATTCTAGTATGGCGAGTGCGATCAAACTATCAATATTTAGAAGAGTAGGGAATGAAGATCCGAACCAATTTTGGTTCGTGGTAAGAGCGGTATGGTAAGCACAAGGAATCATGGATGATAATATCAAAAAGGCTACGCTGGTAAGTGTGTTGCAGGATCATGCATTAACATGGTACATCAAGCATTCTAATGACCATCCAAACATAGGAATTGCAAAAATCCAGACCGCATTGAATAGGGAATTTAGCAGGCAAAAGTCGGAAACACAATCAATCATCAGGTTTAAGGAGATCGCGATGATCCCAGGTGAGACCCCCAGGGATCTACATCACAGAATGAAGCGTATGATTCACGAAGCCAACATGACATTGATGAATGGATAGCACTGGGCATGGTTTTTAGTGTCACTAACATTGCACTTAAGGATGGTGCAGTCACAGCAAAAGCTTTCCACTTAGGTCGAAGCTTTGGAGATGGAAATGAGATTGCATGAGACCCCTATACAAAACCTTGTTCTAAGAGTCCAACAAATCCATGTGCAACTACAAAATCTATGTCTAGAGATGCAAATTACAAAGTACGTAGGCTGCAACCTGCAGAGAGCTACAACTCTCTCTCATTTTCCAGCTTCTCCTGGAAGGGAGCTACAACCCCCTTTAGCTCTTGCACTAGCCAAGATACTAGTACGTAG
>APFE030267462.1:87673-109376 GCA_000404065.3 Pinus taeda | reverse complement strand
TTTGGCAGCATAGTGTCCTACTCTTCCACAAGCAAAGCATTTGAATGGTAACTTACCTCGGAATCGTCCAATGCCCCATTGAAGATTTTTGACAAAATTTGATTCTTCTTCTTCTTCTGATATGTGTCAAGACTCATAGTAGTCTCCTTTGCCAGATGCTTTGAGGGAAGCTTCTCTCCTATCTGATGGTCCTCCTTTCCTCATCTCATAAGAAATTAGAATTCCATGCAGCTGTGACATTTTAAGGTTTGAAGATTCTCCTTTTCTTCTATTGCAGAAACTTTAGATTCAAACCTAGGGGACAAAGATCTTAGAACTTTTTCAACTACAACAGCTTCCTTTACTTCTTCACCCAAATTTTTCATACAATTAACAATCTCATCTACACGAAGAAAATAGTTAGCCACACTTTCATCATTGTACATTCTGAGATTTTCATACTGAATTCTGAGGGTTTGAAGTTTTGCTCGTTTTACCTAATCATCTCCTTCATAGCTCAGAACAATCTTGTCCCATATTTCCTTAGCAGATTTATACTACGTGACTTTGACAAATTCAGATTGTGATAGACAACCCAATAGAGTATTGACTACCTTTGCATTCGTTTCATATTTCTTCTTCTCAGACGGATCTGTGGGAGTTGATGTTGGAAAAGTATACCCTGTTTCTATGATATCGCAGACTTTAGTACCCAGAGATTGAAGATAGGCAGTAACTCTTACCTTCCAGTATACGAAGTTTGTCCCATCAAAAACTGGTGGCCTGATTGATGCTTCCCTCTCGTAGTTTCTCATGATGAAAGATCTTCCTTCAAGTGATCAAGCTCCTTCAGAAGGACCTGCTCCGATACCAATTGTTGGAAATAATACTGAGAGGGGGGTGAATTAGTATTATCAGGTCAAATATTCCTTTTCTAAAACCAAGTTGTATATGCTACTTCAGTTAATTAAACCCGCGTATATACGCAACTATTCAGAAGGAAACCCGCGTATACAAAGAAAACTTTTAATTTACTTTAACTTTTTGATGATGATCGTTAATCTGTGATGTAGAATCAAATAACCAGTAACTAGAGACAGAAAAACAGAGTGTAAAGACAATCACACACAAGAACACAAGATATAAGGTGGAAACCCAATGTGGGTGAAAACCACCTGCTACAATTCGTCTGTATCTTTCTTTAATTAGAAACTTCTGTTTACAATGTACTGGTGAAGTCCTTTACCAGTATGCAGGCCGCAACTTGCAAAGAGCTACAACTCTCTCTCATTTTCCAGCTTCTCCCGGAAGGGAGCTACAACCCCCTTTAGCTCTTGCACTAGCCAAGATACTAGTACGTAGGTGCTGGCCTATAGAAGGCTACAACCTTCTCTTTCTTCTAGGGACCACGTTTCATAAATTTTCAGACTAGATCCATGAGCATCAATCAACCATTAAGAATTTCTCCATCAACCAATCACCTTTCACCAATTAGATCTGAATCAAGTAGATATCTCTCTGACAGCTGTACTCAAAACACAGTACCAGAAACCACACACCAAAACAGAACCCAAAACACAGCAACAATGAACAGAAGCAGCAAGATCACAGTTTAAAACATATATGCTACTTTATCAACCTGAAAGATGTGTGCATACGATTCTACGTATGAAACAACCTACGTATATGCGTTATGACTTCACTGAACCTGCGTGTATACGCGCCTTCGCTTCACTGAACCTACGTACAGATCTATAAAGGATAATTCACTCTTTTAGATATACAATCACTAATTAACCCAGATTATCAAACTTATAGATCAAGCAAGCACCACATCTAGCAGATCAAAATCATTTAAATATATTATCATTCAAGCTTAAATATTATGACCCATGAATAGAACTTATCCTTCCTTTTGCGCTAAGGTTCCTCCTTCATTCAGATCCAGATCTACATCACAGCCCAATTACCAATATACCAGCTCTAGCACTTTATCAGATATTCAATAATAATGCAGATGATCATTTGCCACATGATCTCCTTCCTCTTTTATAGTCTTAGGCCTTCCTCAATACCATGGTCCAAAACCATAACATTTCAATACCATGAACCCAAAATTAAGGATCAACACATCTGTCGAGACGCCATGGTCCAAAACATAGGTTCAAATCCCAAGGACTAACTACCATGGACCAAAAGTATGATCCCCAACATATACGTGCTTTTTCAACGTATAACCCCTGTGTATATGCATTTTTGTTTACATTAACCTACGTATATGTCATTTTCTTCTCTCTGAGTGGCTGAACTGAGATCTGTTACCAAGGAGAGTTTCCATCAAGTACAACACCTGTGCCATAGCACCAAACCTATGCCATAATGCCAACACAGTTTTCGTCAATTACTTGGAAGGAGGAGGGTCAATGCCATTAAGACCTGAGGCACAGGCAGGACCAAGCGTAGCGTCTACATTATGGTGTGTGATCTGTCAAATAGGAGGAAAACACACTACAGATAATTATCATCTGTTGCAGAGGTATACGTAGACGTCCCAGCAATTGTTTTGTAATTTCTGTAGCTTGGTAGGCCATGATGAACGCACCTGCAGAAGCTACGAACTAATGATGGATCATACTCCTACCTACAAGGTGTAGAGAAAAATGCAAGCCCTCGACCCAAATTTAGGAATGGTGTGCGCTAGATTTCAAGGGCGCGGTCGAGGTCGAGGTGGAATGGGACCAGCAAGGGGTTGCAGACAACTAATTTGTTACAATTGCGGAGGGCCACGACATTATGCCTGTGATTGTACAAACCTAACAAGGACATCATGTTTGTATTGTACTTAGTTTGATCATGAGGCAAAATACTTCCCTACATTGATAGTGAGACTACACAAAAAGGGGGTACTTTAGCCCCCTCCGACTCAAAATTTGCAAATGATGAGGTCTGAGCTGCATGAAGAAGAACTGAATGCAAATATGATGCTCAGGAGTGGTATGACCACTAGCGATGATAAAGGTAAGAAGTCAAAAGAAAGTGCATGGGTTCACAAGGCTCCTACAAAGGAACCCGAATTTGATTTAGAGCACACGAAGGAGACATTCACGGAAGCTAAGAAGAGCTTCACAGAGACCTCCACTTCAGGTAGTAAGGATCAACTAAAACCAGGGATGGATCCTTCAATGCTCACTACCTTTCTGGAGACATGCATGAAATTTCCATGACAACGAGGTAGTAAAAGTACTACAGGAACTTAACACCAGGTACACAGGGTCAGGAGAACCGCACGTGGTCCAGAAATTTGGAAGGCATGCATTACACACGGGAAGGGAAATGAGGTTGACTGCGCAAATTGGTGAGTATGAAATGGATCGGGTAATCCTGGATCTCAAATCAGACGTGAATGTACTACCAAAACAAACATGGGAATGCATGGGTAGACCCGCGCTACAGTGGTCTCTTATTCAGTTATGAGTGGTGAACCAACAAAAGATCTTGCCCATGGGAAGATTGCAAGGGATAACAATAGATATTGAAGGTGCAAGCGTGTAGGTATATTTTGAAGTGATAGAGATTGTTGATGACAGTAATCCCTATCCCACGCTACTAGGAATAGACTGGGCCACCGATATGAATGGAGTCATAAATCTGAAGAAGCGCAAAATGACCTTTGAAAAAAAGTTACTATGCATAGTAGTACCGCTAGATCCAACCGAAGGAGCGTGATACACTGAACTGGTGCGTGATGATGATAGTGATGACGATCTCAATTGTATTTACAATATAATCACATGAGAAGAGGACTAGGTGAATTCGACTGCAGATGGAAGGATTTCGTGGGAGCGCGAAAGCTCCTGCACTTCGGATTGAGATGAAGAAATATAACGATGGCATAATCGGTTGCACGAAGTAACAACACTTAATTGCAACATGATGGTTAGATCACTGTGCTGCATGAAAATAGAGGCAAGGGATCTACCTACATATGATGGGTTCATAGCGACAGATGAATTCTTGAACAAATTTGAAAGCGCAGTACCAGAACAACAGCAGTTTGATGCTTTGAAGTGGGCACTGCATGCAACGCCCGCATGATGGTGGGGTACGCATCAAGCAAGTTTTGAGGACTGGTGCGGATGTAGAAGGATGATGCACCTATGATTTGGAAAACTCCAGCTCAGGATGAGAGCCAGTCACCAAGGGCGGAACAACTTGCGCACCCACCTTTCTTGATGGGTACAAACATATATCGTATAGCCCGCACAAGTGCACACCATTCCCAGAATAGAGTATCGGAACAAAACTCAGTAGAAGGAAGGCAACACGTGCTACCAATTATCCACGATGAAGCATTTGATAGGGTGTGCGATGTACTAAACAGGGTTCACCAAGCGAGACGCACTGATTGGGACTTGTGCGTACCAATGGTTCGATGCGCCTATAGGACCATGTGCAAAACCCTAACCGCAGAAAATATTCCAAAGGTGTAGTACAGAGTAGGGACCATAATTTCTAAAGAGAATGCAAAGAGGAATCCACACATAATAGTGCCCGCAGATGTGACAATGCATGAAGCCCAGGACAAAGAAATCAAACAACTACATGAGGTCAAACACATAAGGCTTCAGGAATCCATTAGACAGGGGAACCTTAGACTTAGCGAACTCGAAAAATACTGGGTACAACTAAGGAAGACAAGCATTTTGATGGACGCATAGGTCAAGAGGCTGGAAAATGAGATTAAGCAAGCATGTCTCATCAATAAACCAAGGATGGAAAGGCAAGGTGCAGATGATCATACCACTAAATTAGAATACTATTGCTGAGAATTTATGACTCTACTACCATGGCTACGACCACATCTCACCAAAAGTAGAAACCAAGGGAGCACACTACATATGATAGAACGTGGGGCGCCGGCTATCGCGAGGGCAACTGGGGATTTTCCGTGGACTATACTGAAAGGTGATTTGAAGGCTCACACAGGTGGTGTGACCACCTGACTAGCTGTAGGAAGCACAATATTAGTGCTCCAGGCAGTTGAAAGAGAGCGCGGGACTATAAAAGAGTCTGTTTTGGAGGTGCACACAGAATCAGCATGTCACAAGGTTCGCGCCCACGCACAGGGGGTTGCACTACCACACGGATAGGCTGGGAAGTGACCATTGATGTCACTGTTCATGATGGGATGTCTAGTTTGAGGCCAAATGGAGTGGGTGACAGACATTTAAGACAGCATTTATGGGAAATATTTTGGAAAATCTGCCGCCAAGAAAGCATTGATGGCCTAGAATTGAGGGGAACAGTTGAATTTGAATTCAAAAGTTGCTATAAAACTCCAGGGGTTAGCCATGAGACAACACCTTTTCACTTGAGACTTGAGCGGTTGAATGGAGCACAAAGTGTTCAGTGCTGAGCGATATTCGAGCCCTTAGGTTCGCGAAAGACCACATACAGTACAGACAATATGACGAATACCAAGGCAGGTTTGGGCTTTGAGGAAAGAACCACCGACAAGGCCGCACTGACCCAAATGGTACACAATGTTCCCGAAGATGTTGGGGTCACGCTAGAAATCCTTAAATCCCCCCAGACACCGAGACCGAAAAAAGATAAGCAAACAATGGGACCAGTCCGCATGTCCCCAAGGAATCTGTGGTTCAGTAAGCTATCAGTGGAGAAAAAGGACAAGGTTGTCACCATTGAGTTAGATGAAGGGAAGGAGGACTTGCAGGCTCTGATTTCCGAGGTTAAAGAGGAAGAAGACATGGAGGCAGACATCCAACCAATGCGCTCTGCAGCAAAATTTCTTGAGTATGTCCCTTCGTAAAAGGGGAAAGCTAAGGTACCAAAGGATCTAGATATAACAAAAAGTGTGATCTAGAGCACACTCCTCCCCGATGGAATTACCTTTGAGGGTCCCCTCCTAGGACATGTGTCTACCCTAAAATTTGAAGACTGGGACCTCGCAGATAGTAAGAAGTTCCCACACTTAGAGATGGAGAGCCTAATGAAATAAAATACAGAGGGGTCGGTGATCACATTACATCTGTGAAAATGGTTGCGTAGTGTGGAGAAGGCCAGGTTGCTTCATCTACTGTGGACACCACACTTTCACCGTGCGCCCATCGCCATTTTTTCCATCAAGTAGCTACTTTGCCTAGTGCATGATGGGTACTTATAGCTGGAGGAGCCTATTCTCGTCACGGTGGATCTCATCCACAGAATTTCTTGACTTCTTTGTAAGGGAAAGGACCCCACGACAATAGTAGGAAAAAGCAGCAATTTGGCTCTCATGGAAGCCATGAAGAAAAAATATAATCTCGAGAAGAAAAAGAGGGGTTACGCCATCAGCATTATCAAGGATAAAGCGGTGCGCGTAGCCACCCAACTCCTGGCCAGGAAGGTAATTAGAAAATGTCGTGGTGATGAAGTACCAGTGTCAGTAGTTGCATTGGCCAAACAATGCGCAGAAGGGGTCCAATTCAACTGGGCTGAGTTCCTTTGTGAGGAATTCTTGATCAACTGCAAGGAATCCCAGGAGTAGGGTAATACCTTCCACTACACATGGTTGCTCTTATCCATTTTACTGGTAGCGGGAGAACCCCCAGAGGACAGTCAGTTCCTAAGCATTGAGCATGACTTACCAGAGGCCGCGAAGTACGCGTCGCTCTAGGCTACCAAGGACATGAAGTGGATTTGTGATACAAAGATCTTCTGGGTGCTCATGGAGGCAAGCATCCAGATGTGGATTAATAGGAGGTCGTGCCTATCCCCATAGTGCACAACAGTATGCAGAGCTTTGTAGACTTCAAGGTGGACATGCACAATATTTACATAAAGGCGTGAAAGGATCTAGCACAGTAGTGGACAAATCTCCCATTCATAGCCACTGATGACGTGATATTTACAGTGTTAGAATCATGGCCTCCTGAGTGGCATGCCTTGGATTTGGCAGAGTTGGATAAGACAGTGGTGCAGAAAAAGGAAGGATGATGCCAAGCAGCGTGTCAGCCAATTGACCGAGAAAAGGCGCAACGAAAAAGCGGTAATCAAGGTCAAGGTAGCCCGCAAAGCAGCATAGGCAGCCACGGAGTAGAAGAAGGCAGCCGAAGCAGCAGCAGCGCAGACAACAGAGGCCGAAATAGTGCAGGTAGAGGAGGGCCAAGTATTGTCTACAGAACAAGAGGTAGAGGACTCAGACTTTTCAAAAGCGAGTGCAGACCTGAGAACCACCTCAACCCAACTCAAATGGTTGTACGTCACAAAAAGATCGGGTCCCAGAAAAAAGGTCAAGGCCTCGAAGCTGGCCATCGACCCGATCATCTTAACTGAAGGTGACCTCCATGACATCGATGAGACGGTTCGTGATGTCACTATTGAAGCACTCCAAGACTTCATGACGGAGAATCAAAATGTGCTGGGGGCCCTCAGGATGTAGCTGTAGGAGTTAAAGGTGCGACTCACTCAAGAAGGTATCATGTCTACCCACGTAGCAGTGGGCACTTCAACAACAAAACAGATGTTGCATGGGAGGATGGCCAACACAATAATGTTGCCAAAAGGAGCATTGGTATAAGTAGATGCGACGGATAGAATGACGGTTAGCAAGATGAAAGGCCTTGACCTTAATCTAGCTGCCCTTCCCCAAGAAATGCTCTATTAGCTACAGGATGGAATAACAGTAGAGTTGTCTAGGTTCTGAGTGAGTAGAATATTTATATAGAATAGCTTAGCTTGCATCGTGACAAGCTGGTGTCACATAACAAACATTTGGTGCAGATGGTAGATGATGCTTGCTGACGCATCCTAGAGCTAGCTATCACAACAGATCTACTGGTAGAAGTGTGGATTCACAGTCTAGCAAGTGGAGTCCACAATGCTAGAGAAGAGACAACAAAGGTGCAGCTAGAGTTGAATCTCTAGATTGCTTGACTGTAGTTGAAGGCATAGCCTTCCACTCCCCCATAGGTTAGAGAGTAGCATGCCAACGCTATTGCAGTAGGGATGGAAAAGATTGGAGGTGCAGTGCGCGACTATACCACCATGTTGGAGCAAGTGATTGAGGTCCTCACGACGTTGCAGGAGGACCCCAACATTCAGCAGCTAGAGATAGAGGCATGTGAGATCCAGCAACAATATGACAACATCAAAGGGACTGCGCAAACAGTAGTCCTTACTCAGCGGCTTGCAAAGATGCAGCAAGCCAAGGCATTGAAAGATCAGGTGGACATGGCATGCCATAAGGAAGTTGTTCTCAAAGCGTGTGTCTAGCCATGGAATGAGGAAGCCTTCACAATCACAGCAGATATCAAAGGAAAGCTCATGCAGATTTAGGGGATGTAGGTACAGATGCAACACAACATGTCAGAAATAGAGGGCTCAGAAGACAGAATGCAGCAAGTGCAACAGGCAACAGCGAAGTGCGTTGCCGATGTTCAAGTCGTTCGGGACTAGTTGGAGGGACTTCGCACCAATAGAGTGACTCAAGGGTGAGTCACGATGTTTGTGTTGGGGGCCTATTGGGCATGGAATCCCCCCCACAGCATGTTTTGGGGCTCAAAGCCCACGTTTTGGTCAAATATGTTGTAAGACTCCACGAATTGCGGGCGCAGAGCATGAAATGTATATTGAGTCATAGGGTTATGCGCCTTAAGTGTTGTAATGTAATGCAATGTCATGTCATGTCAGCCTACCCATGGTCTGCGGAACATGGGATTGTATAAAAAGATCGAAGCTCTAAGTTGTAAAGATAGCTAATTAAAGATAAGAAGAGATGGATTAATGTAATGATCTAGCAATGGATAGAGAACAAGTGTAAGTGTATTGGGTCGTAGTAGTAGGAACAGGCTCTATAGTTGAGTGTGTGGACCCTGTAGCTGAGTGCGTAGGGTGAGGTTGAGTCTGTAACCCAAGAAGAAGATTAATAAAGAGAATTTTGATTCTAAATACTGTGTATTTGGTTTTCTAAGATTTTCTATGCATTTATACTGTGTTGTTTATCACACGCACTTATATGAATATTGAACATGTTAAGTATAATTGGTCTCATACAGATAAATTAAGTAATCATATAATATCGGGTTAAGAACTTGGGTAATAACACAAATCACACCTCCAACAAAGCTGCGCGAAGGCACCATTGTAGGTTGCGGGGTATTGATAGGAGCATGTAGCAACATGTGTGCAGGGTCAAACCGCAAACCACCGACAAACCATCAGACATCTTTAGGGTAAGAAAACCTGGTTCTAGCACCCTCCCATACTACTTCGGGTGAGACCTCAGTCCACACTCCACAGACTGTTTCCAAAAGGGCTAGTAGTACTGGGATTTGTTTAGCTAAATCACCTTTAAACCTGGGTCAAGCCCATACAAGCCAACAAATAGCTCCATTGTTGGGACCAGGATTTGCATAAGGGATATCTGATGTCGTGCCACTAGAATCCAACAAAGAAAGAAATTGAAGGGTGGTTGGACAAGAAGATTCATGAGTTCGCGGCGCAGGAAAACAGAAATTCACGAGAATCTAAGGAATAGTTGTTGGAGCACTACTTGTATACGGAAATCCACAATATTTTCTTTGCGTCCTTTCCTTCTGAGCTATATTTGTGGACAGCCAAGGAAGGTATAGGCTCGACAAACCAATCGTGTGGACTCCGAATTAGTGTGAAAACTAGAAGCATCAGGAGATAAGATTGCACAAGCTATGGACCATTGGCTCAACTGAATTATAGGAGGATTTATCACTGAGTTCATGGTAGATACGACCGTTAGCTATAGTGAGGCAAAGCGATGTTTCCTCAAGGGACCGTGAGGTAAGTATATCAAATCTTTGAACACTTGGATTAAGATGCTATTGTGTGAAAAGAGGGTTATGTGAATAAATTAATGTTTGGGACTACAGGAAGTGGGAAGATCTCGAGAGAGGAAGTAGTGAAGAATTAGAAACCAGTCCCTTAATTTCCCCCTTGCGGGAAAGTGAGGAAGAGCTCGCAAAATTTTCTCCAAGGAGTGCAGTTAGTATGATAAGGCAGTGAATTTTGTGCTTACCACCTCCACCTACACCCCCACCTGTCTCACCCTCCTCACTGCCATCTCCACCCACCCCACCTCCGCCACCACCATAGTTCAGTATGAGGAGTGCAATCAAACTACCAGTATTCAGAGGAGTAGGGAAAGAAGATCCGGACCAATTCTGGTTCATGGTAAGAGAGGTATGGGAAGCACAAGGAGTCATGGATGACAATATAAAAAGGGCTACGCTGGTAAGCGCATTGTAGGATCACACATTAACATGGTACATCAAGCATTCTAATGACCATCCAAATGTAGGAATCATAGAAATCCAAACCATACTGAATAGGGAATTTAGAAGGCCAAAGTTAGAAATACGACCAATCATTGCGTTTAAGGAGATCATGATGCTACTAAGAAAGACCCATGGGGATCTAGACCACAAACTGAAGGGTATGATTCGGGAAGCCAACATGACATTGATGAATGAATAGCACCGCACATCATTTGTAGCATCACTAAGGCTGCACTTAAGGACGATGTTGTCATAGCAAAAACTTTCCACCCAGGTTGAAGTTTTGGAGATGGCAATGAGATTGCATGAGACCTCTATAGAATACCCTGGTCTGGGAGTCCAACAAATCCATGCACAACTACAAAACCTGTGTCTGGATATGCAAAGTTTGAAATAGGACAGGACACCTTGGAGAGAGGTACGTGAGGAGTTATGGTGCATAAAATGCAAAGGCCAAGGGCATGACAAGGACCACTGCCCAGTGTTCGCGAATTACTTGGAAGGAGGAGGGTCAATTCCATTAAGAGCTGAGGCATAGGCATGACCAAGTGCAATGCCTACATTATGTTGCACGATCTATCAAATAGGAGGAAAACACACTATGGATAACTGCCATCGGTTGCAGAAGTATACACAGATGTCCCAGCAATTGTTTTGTAATTTCTACAGGTCGACAGGCCATGATGAATGCACCTGCAGAAGCTACGAACTAATGATGGATCAAACTCCTACCTACAGGGTGTAGACCAAAACATGGGCCCTCGACCCAAATGCAGGAATGGCGCACGCTAGATTTCAAGGGCGCAGTCGAGGTCGAGGTGGAATGGGACTAGGAAGGGGTTGTGGACAACTAATTTGTTACAATTGCGGAGGGCCAGGGCACTATGCCCGCGATTGTAAAAACCTAACAAGGACATCATGTTTGTACTATACTCAGTTTGATCATGAGGCAAAATACTTCCCTACATTGATAGCGAGGCTGCACGAAAAAGTGGTACTTCAGCCCCCTCCGACTCAGAATTTGCAGATGATGAGGTCTAAGCCATGCGAAGAAGACCGAAATGTAAACATGATGTTCAGGAGCAATATGACCATTGGCGATGATAAAGGTAAGTAGTCAAAAGAAAGTGCGTGGGTTCACAAGGCTCCTACAAAGTAACCCGAATTTGATTTAGAACGCGCGAAGGAAACATTCATGGAAGCTAAGAAGAGCTTCATGGAGGCCTCCACTTCAATTAGTAAGGATCAACTAGAACCAAGGATGGATCCTTCAATGCTCACTATCTTTCTGGAGACATGCATGAAATTTCTACACGATAGAAAGACAGTAAAAGGACTACAGGAACTTATCACTAGGTGCGTAGGGGTCGGGAGAACCGCGCGTGGTCCGGAAACTAGGGAAATGAGGTTGATTACGCAAATCGACAAGTATGAAATGGATCAGGTAATCCTAGATCTTGGATCAAAAGTGAATGTCCTACTGACATAAACATGGGAACGCATGGGTAGACTCATGCTACAATGGTCTCCTATTCAGTTATGAATGGCGAACCAACAAAAGATATTGCCGACGAAGATTGCAAGGGGTAATAGTAGATATTGAAGGTGCAAGTGCGCAGGCAGATTTTGAAGTGATAGAGATTGTCAATGATAGTATTCCCTATCTCACACTACTAGGAATAGACTGGGCCACTGATATGAACGAAGTCATAAATCTGAAGAAGCGCAAAATGATATTTGAAAAAAGTCACTACATGTAGTAGTACCGCTAGATTCAGCAGAACGAGCGCAATACACTAAATCGATGCATGATGATGATAGTGATGATGATCTTGATTGTATTTAAAAGATAACTACATAAGAAGAGGATTGGGTGAATCTTACAATATATGGAAGGATTTCGTGGGAGTACAAAATCTCCTGCACTTCGGATTTAGATGAAGAAATAGAGCAATGGAAGAATCGGCTACATGAATTAACAACGCTTAATTGCAACATGATGGTTAGATCACTGTGTTGCATGACAACAGAGGCAAGGGATCTGCTACATATGATGAGTTGACAGTGGTGGGTGAATTCTTGAACAAATTTGAAAGTGGAGTACCAGAATAGCAGCAGTTTGATGCTATGAAGTGGGCATTGCACGCAATGCCCACATGATGGTGGGGTATGCATCAAGGAAGTTTTGAGGACTAGCAAAAATGTAGAATGATGATGCGCCTATGATTTGGAAAACCCAATCTCAGGATGAGATCCAGTCAACAAGGGTGGAACAAATTTCACACCCACGTTTCCCAATGGGTATAGACATATGTCGTACAGGCCACACAAGCGCACACGACTCCCAAAATAGAGAATCGGAAGAAAATGCTGCAGTAGGAAAGGCAACTCACGCTACCAATTATCCACAAAGAAGCATTCAGTAGGGTGTGCAAAGTACTGAATAGGGTTCTCCAGGCGAGATGCACTGATTGGGATCTGTGTGTACTAGCGATTAGATGGGCCTATAGGACCATGTGTAAAACCATAACCATGGAAACGATTTCAAATGTGCAGAACAAATTAGGGACCTTAATTTCTCAAGAGAATGAAAAGTGGAATCCACACGTAATAGCACCCGTAGATGTGACAATGCACAAAGCCTAGGATGAAGAAATCACACAACTACGCTAGGTTGAACAATAAGGCTTCAGGAAGCCATTTGGCAGGGGAACCTTAGACTTTGCGAACTTGAAAAATACCAGGTACGACTGAGGAAGAAATAATTTTGATGGACGCAGAGGTCAAGAGGCTGGAAAACAAGATCAAGAAAGCATTTCTTGTCAGTAAACCAAGGATGGAAAGGCAAGGTGCAGATGATCATACCATTGAATTAGAAGACTATCACCAAGAATTTATGACTCTGCTGTCATGGCTACGACCGCATCTCACCAAACACAATAACCAAGGGAGTGCACTACATACGATAGAATGCAAAGTGCTAGCTGTCACGAGGGAAATTGAGGATTTCCCATGGACTATACTGAAAGGTGAGTTGAAGCCTCGCATAGGGAGTGCAACCACCTAACTAGCTGTAGGAAGCACAGTCTCAGTGCTCTGGGCAATTGAAAGAGAATGTGAAACTATAAAAGAGTATGTTTGGGAGTTGCACGATAAGGGAGGTGTGCACAAAATTAGCATGTCACAAAGTTCGCGCCTGTGCACAGGGGGTTGTGTTGCCACACGGGTAGGGTGGGAAGTGACCGTTGGTGTCACTATTCATGACGAGATCTCTAGTTTGAGGCCAAATGGAGTAGGCAGTTGACATTTAGGACAATAGTTATGGGCAAGATTTTGGAAAATCAGCCGCCAAGAAAGAATTGGTGGCCCGGAATTGGGGGGAACGGTCAAATTTGAATTCAAAAGGCACTATAAAACTCCAAGGGTTAGCCACGAGATAACACTTGCTCACTTGAGACTTGAGCGGTTGAATAGAGCACAGAGTGTTGAGTGCCAAGTGATATTCGAGCCCCTAGGTTCGTGAAAGACCACATACAATACATACAAGATGACGGATACCAGGGCAGGTTTGGGCTTTGAAGAAGGAACCATCGATGAGGTTGTGCTGACCCACATGGTACATGATGTTCTCAAAGATACTGGGGTCCCACCAGAAATCCCAAAATCCCCTCAGACGTCGAAACCGAAAAAAGATAAGGAGACAATGGGACCAATCTGCATGTCCCTGAGGAATCCACGGTTCAGTAAGCTATCAATGGAGCAAAAGGGCAAGGCTATCACCATTGAGTCAAATGAAGGGGAGGAGGACTTATAGGCTCTAATTGTTGAGGTTGAAGAGGAAGAAGATGTGGAGGCAGACATCCAACCAATGTGCTCTGCAGCAAAATTGCCCGAGTATGTCCCTCTGCGAAAGGGGAAAGTTAACGTACCAAAGGATCTGGATGCAATGAAGAGTGCAATCCAGACCCCACTCCTCCCTGATGGAATTACCTTTGAGGGTCCACTCTTAGGACGTGTTCCTTCCCTCCTCAACCTCCATTGTTTACCTTCTTCGCTGCACCCACTATCTCACCTCACTCGGTCCTTCCCCAGACATTCACCCGTCGACCATTATGAGGAAGAGGAATTCAAGCAGGCTCACCATGCTCCTCAGACGGCTGTGCCAATCCAGTCATTGTTGAGCCCGCCTCTAGTGGTTGACTGGGACCTCGCAGATAGCAAGAAGTTCCCACACTTAAAGACAAAGAGCCTAATGAAATAGAATACGGAGGGGCCGATGATCACATTACAGCCATGAAAATGGCTACACGGTGTGAGAAGGCCAAGTTGCTTCATCTACTATGGATACAAACTTTCACCACGCACCCACTACCATTTTCGTCATCAGGCAACTACTTTGCCTAGTGCATGATGGGTACTTATAGCTGGAGGAGCCTATTCCCTCATGGTGGATCTCATTTGTAAAATTTCTCAGCTTCCCTGTGAGGGAAGGGACCCCACAACAATAGCAGGAAAATGTGGTGATTTGGCTCTCATGTAAGCCATGAAGAAAAAATATAATCTCGAGAAGAAAAACAGGGGTTACGCCATCAGCAATATCAAGGATAAAGGGGTTCATGTAGCCACCCAACTCCTGGCTGGGAAAGTAATGAGAAAATGCCACGGTGATGAAGTACCAGCACTAGTAGTTGCATTGGGTGAACAATGCATAGAGGGAGTCCAATTCAACTGGGTCGAGCTCTTCTGCGAGGAATTCTTGATCAACTACAAGGAAGTCCAGGAGCAGGGTAAGACATTCCACTACGTGTGGTTTCTCTTTTCCATTTTTCTAGTAGCGGGAGAACTACCAGAGGTTAGTTAGTTCTCGAGCATTGAGCGTGACTTACCAGAGGCTGTGAAGTATGCGTCACTCTAGGCTACCAAGGACGTGAAGAGGATTTACGATACAAAGATCTTCTGGGTGCTCATGGAGGCGAGCATCTAGATGTGGATTCATAGGAGGTCGTGCCTATCCCCCACAATGCACAACAGTCTGTAGAGCTTTGCAGACTTCAAGGCAGGCATGCACAATATTTACATTAAGGTGCAAAAGGATCCAGTGTAGTAGTAGACAAAGCTCCCATTCATAGCCACTGACAACGCGATCTTTATAGTGTTAGAATCATGGCCTCCCGAGTGGCTAGCCCTAGATTTGGCAGAGTTGGATAAGACAGCAATGCAAAAAAGGAAGGATGATGCCAAGTAGTGCATCACCCAACAGGCTAAGAAAAGGTGCAACGAAAAAGTGGCAGCCGAGGTCAAGGCAACCTGCGAAGCGGCACAGGCAGCCACGGAGCAGAAGAAGGTAGCCCAAGCAACAACAATGTAAACAGTAGAGGCCAAAACAGTGCAGGCAGAGGAGGGCCACGAAGTGTCTGCAGAACATGAAGCAGAGGACATGGACTTTGCAGAAGCGAGTGTGGACCAAGGAACCACCTCAACCCAACTCAAATGGTTGTGCATCACAGAAAGATCGGGTTCCAAAACAAAGGTCAAGGCCTCGAAGTTGGCAATTGACCCAATCACCTTAATTGAAGGTGACCTCCATGACATCAGTGAGACGGTTCATGATGTCACTAGTGAAGTGCTCCAAGACTTCATGATGGAGCAACAGGATGTGTTGGGGGCCCTCAGGATGCAGCTGCAGGAGTTAAAGGTGCAGCCCCCTCAGAGGTATCATGTCTACCCATGTAGCAGTGAGCACTTCAAAAACAGAAGAGATGTTGCACGCAAGGATGGCCAACACAATAATGTTGCCAGAAGGAGCATTGGTATCAGCAAATGCGATGGACTGAATGACGGTTAGCATGATGAAAGGCCTTGACCTTAGTCTAGCTTCCCTTTCTCGAGAAATGCTCTATCAGCTACAGGATGGAATAACAGTAGAGTTGTGCACCAAGGAGAGTCGTGCGATCCAGATTCTAAGCAAGTAGAAGATTAATATAGAATAGGTTAGCTTGCAGTGCGACGAGCTGGTATCACAAAACAAACAGTTGGTGCAAATGGTAGATGAAACTTGTCGATGCGTCCCAGAGTTGGCTATCACAACAGATCTACTGGTAGAAGTGCGGATTCACAGTCTAGAAAGTGGCATTAGCGATGCTAGAGAAGAGGCACAAAGGTGCAGCTGGAGTTGAATCTCCAAATTGCTGAACTATGGTTGAAGTCACAACCTTCCACTCCCCCAGAGATCAGAGAGTAGTGCACTAGTGCTATTGCAGTAGGGATGGAAGAGATTGGAGGTGTTGTGCATGACTGTACCACCATATTGGAGTAGGCACTTGAGGTCCTCATGACGTTGCAGGATGACCCCAACATTCAGCGATTGGAGATAGAGGCACGTAAGCTCCAGCAACAATATGACAACATCAAAGGGACTATGCAGACAGTAGTCCTTACTCAGTGACTTGCAAATATGCAACAGGCCAAGGCATTGAAAGAGCAGGTGGACGCAATGTGCCATAAGGAAGCTATTCTCAAAGTGTGTGTCCAACCATGGAATGACGAAGCCTTCACAATCACTATAGATATCAAAGGAAAGATTACACAGATTTAGGGGATGTAGGTACAAATGTAGAACAACACATCGGAAACAGAGGGCTCAAAAGAAAGAATGCAGTAGGTGCAGCAGGCAACAACCCAGTGCGTTGCCGACATTCAGGCCATTCGAGACTAGTTGGGGGGACTCCGTGCCAACAGAGTGACTCGAGGGTGAGTCACGATGTTTGTGTTGGGGGCTTGTTGGGCATGGAACCCCCCCACAGCATGTTTTGGGGCTCAAAGCCTAGGTTTTGGTCAAATATGTTATAAGACTCCACGAATTTCAGGCGTGGAGAGCGAAATGTATGTTGAGTCATAGGGTTATGTGCCCTAAGTGTTGTAATGTAATGTAATGTCATTTCGGTCTACCCATGGTTTGTGGACCATGGGATTGTATAAAAAGAGTGAGGCTCTAAGTTGTAAAGATAGCTAATTAAAGATAAGAAGGGATGGATTAATGTAATGATCTAGTAGCAGATAGAGAAGAAGTGTACGTATATGGGTCGTAGTAGTAGGAAGAGGCTTTGCAGCTGAGTGCGCAAAGGCCTAGTAGAGTCCGAAACTAAGTGTGCAGAGCCCTGCAGCTCAGTGCATAGGGAAAAGTTGAGTCTGAAACCCAAGAAGAAGAGTAATAAAGAGAAGTTTTATTCTAAATACTATGTATCTAGTTTTGTATGATTTTCTATGCATTTATACAGTGTTGTTTATCGCGTGCACTTATGTGAATATTGAACATTGTTAAATATAATTGGGCTTATATAGATAAATTAAGTAATCAAATAATATCCGGTTAAGAACTTTGGTAATAACACAGATCGCACCTCGAATAGAGCTATGCGAAGGCAGCATTGTAGGTTGCAGGGTACTGATAGGAGCGCGTAGCGTCATGCACACAGGGTCAAAACGTTAACCACCGACAAACCTTCAGACATCTCTATGGTGTGGAAACCTAGTTCTAGCACCCGCCCATATTACTTCGGGTGAGACCTCAGTCCATGCTCCACGGACTGTTGTCGAAATGGCTAGTAGTACCAAGATTTGTTTGTCTAAATCACCTATAAACTTGGGTCAGGCCCATACAGTCCAACACTCCCACAAATTCTTGTTGTTACAACTATGTTTGCTAGAATTGGGTTGAGTTTGTATTGTTGACAATCCTTCTTGAAATTTCCTTATTTTCTCTAGTTCTTTCACCATCTTCTTTTCAAGCCTGAGAAGTACTCTGTGAAACATCAAATTTTCTCCTCATTCTTGTTGAAGAACAATCACATTTTCTCCAACAACAGAAGATTCATCAGCTTGTGTAACTTGTGTTCTGGATTCACCTCTTCTCCTTGAATTTTTCCCTTTTGGGCACTCATATTTCTTATGTCCTTCAACTCCATATCAATAAAAATTAATTACATGATTTCCCTTTCTTCTTTTGTGACTTCATCTACCTCTTTGAACATTATTCCACCTCTACCACCTTGACCACTAGTGAATTATTCTTCCTTTTCATTGTGTCTAGCAATCCCTGCCTTACCTCTACCTCTAAAACCTCTTCATTTTATTTTTTGTTGTGTTTTCCTATTCATATTTTCCTCCACCTTCAGGGAAATGTGTGTTAGCGCTTGAAATTTCACCTCAGGCTAAAAAAGCTAAACTCCAAGGCAACATCAAACCACTTAGCCTCGTAGCTAGCCCTACGGGGCAGGAGAGGGCTCTCTCCGATCTATCTCGGCAAAGATCTTCAACGGGAAGGGATAACCAATAAAGAACACTGATTTTAGGCTAGTAAACTGATAAAAAAGGTTTGATTTGGGATTTTTAGGGTTTTGGTGGAAAATTGGGGAAAGGAAATTTTGGGTGCGGGGATTGGACACAGTTTTCGCAGGGGGTTCTTTGGGGCAAGGTAGGAGACTGTATTGATGCCTTTGAAAGATTTGGATGGGTTGAGAATGACTAGTGAGGAGCTAAGGAGAGCAAGCAATCACCTTGAATTCTCCTTAAACAGCTGAAAACATTGATATTAAGCAAACTTAAAGGCAGAGCATAGCAACCATGAATTCTACCTTAACACTTCATTTGCCTAATTTGTAGAAAAAAAAGTAAGAAGATGATTCACATAACAAACTTACAAGTACAAAGAGAAACACACCATCAATACATGTAACCACAAGAATCCCAAAAAGGACTGCAAAACCCTGGTCTTCCTTAGCCAAAAATTGCAGAGATACAGTGAAATAATACAATGATAGCTTCTCCCTCAAGAGTCCAACCATTAAAATGAGAAAGAAAGTACATAATATAGATCATATAACCTCTTTCCCTGCCTCCATGGGTCGAGTTCACTATCCTAGGAGCTGTTTCAACCACTTCTAAACTTAGCACTACAAACTAGGCAGTCAAAACAACTTGCCTCTATAAGCTAGGAAACCAATTCATTCATTTAATTTTTGCCTATCTCATGAATGAATCTTGTAGAAGAGATAAATAAGTGTCAAAGTATCATAAAATTACATCATTTACAACAAGGAGGATCAAAATCCACTCCAAAAAGTCAAACCTAGTCAAAACTGCGTTTTGCTAAGCTATAGGTGAAAAATTGAGAAAATGTGCTGATGCGTCGCGCCCCAATCCTGAACGCATCACGCGCCTTTGAGCCAACTTTTGAGGCACTTCCCGGAGTCCAAATGAGGAAAAAGTGGGCTTTCTGGAAATTTCTAGATGTCTAACTACCAACCCAAGTGGAATTTCAGAATTGGGTGGTCATTTTCCCCTCCAAAATTGCAATCTCCCAAGACTGCTTCCTGTGTGTCAAAAAGGTGGCAGAAGTCATTTTTTGCTTGTTTTTTGACCTTCTGGAGGCTCAAAACTTGGTGAAATTTCTTGGTAATTGCTGAGCAAGTGTATTTTTGCATGAAAAATCCAAAAATGCTGAGTTTTCATGAAATGGACCTCCCCAACAAAAGGGTCGCACACAGCGCGCTACGCGTTGGGGAAGAAAACCTGTTTTTTGCCCAAAAAATTCACAAATGACAAACTTTTCCCCAAATTTCTTGAAATTTTGGCTGGGAGTCCCCAATCAAGTACCATGCTCATTCAAAGAGGCTTTGGCCAAAATTTGGAGTGGATTGGGCCTTTTCTGTCGTTTTAGTGCCTTGGCCAACCTCCTTGGATCTAGCGATTGTAATTTTGACATTTCTCTAAAACCATGACACTTGTACAAAAAGCGAAGGAGGTTTTTCTTATTTGGCATGTTTTGGACCATAACCTCTCTCAGATTTCCCAAATTCATCTTTTATTGCTCTGAAACATCATTTGAGTGAAACTTATCCCGATGTGTGAAACAAGGAATCTTGTCGAAATGAAGCGAAATGAAGGGGATAAGGGGCTTCTAAATTCTTGGGGAAATTTTTTGAAGTAGGTGGGGATGTTAGGAAGTAGGGGAAAGTGGAATCTCAGAGATTGAGTGAGGGGAAGGGGTCCAAAAGGGCAAAACACAGGCCCAACCTAGAAAATTGCCAGGTTGTAGTTAGAAACTAGGGTTTGTGCGAAAATGAGGAATTTGGGGAATCTAAGTGATAGGAAGCATTTGGTAAGGTACTTTAAGGATAGGGGAAGGTGTATGAACATCAAGAAACAAGTTTTTCCGATGATTTGACCGTCCAAGAGAAATTGCCTTCAAAACCCTAGGAGAGGGAAATGACCTTACCTACGCGCAACTGAAGCATGAACAAGGTGTAAAATTACAAGGGAGATAGTAATGAGATGTGGGGAAAAATGGGGGTGAAAAGGATGACCTTGCAAACAGAAAAATAAAACCCTACCTTTGACAATTTTAAGCTAAATACTCATGAATTTTCCATTTCAACTTGATGGCATTTATGCACATTTTCCATGATTATTTTGCTTTAGCAGGCAAAAAACATAAATGATTAAAGGCCTACCTGCATACTTGAGGAGATTTGGGGTATTTTTGAAGTTTATAAGCAATTTCTGTAGGTAAACTCCTGACAGGTCATGTGCAGGCCTAGACGGGTCGTGCACGCCCAAGAGGTCGCGCCCGTGTTGTTTTTGAACTGTTGGGACCCCCTAGACGGGTCGCGCCCACCCAATAGGTCGCGCACAACTATGGAAGGGTCGCGCACAGATCCTCTTTGCAATTCCGCCCGATTTTATCTCCAAATTTCCTTTCACTATTGCTATGAGGCAAATGATAATCAAATGGAGGGAGAGAGGGGCTTTATAGGCTTGTTTTGAATTTATTTCATGTCAAAACCCTCTTTCTAATGTTTTTCATGACACTTTTTAAACTTTAAATGTTGCTGACTTTTTGGTTTCCTTTTGTCCTGAAATTGGTTGAACTGATTTTTCTTGAAAATTTTTGCAGGGATAGCTTCTGAGGAGTCTTGGCAAAGTGGACCAGGGCTGCATACTGACTTTCGATGAATTTTTACAATTTTTACAAAATTTTGAGAAATGACCTTGGCTTTAAAAATAGGGTTTTTAAATCCAAGGTAAAAATTAACTGTACAAGATGAAATCTTTTGAAGAAATACTTTGATAGTTCATCCCTCTGGCCTGTTGGGCATTTATTGAATTTTAAAGACATGACCTCAAAGACAAATTGGACCTAAACCCTAGACCTAGGACTTTTGACCTTAAGACAAGACAAGGAACTTTGAAAGAGTTTATTGACTAAAACAACTTGATCCAGCAGTGCCAAGAGGGGAATAAAGAAACCAGCTCCTCCATCAGGGTTATGGCATGCCTAATGGAATGCAATGAGATGACACTGATGAGACACCTACTTATTCAAATTCAAAGAGCTTTGATCGCTGATGGAGGGC